>PVKS010024779.1:0-30667 GCA_004027875.1 Aplodontia rufa | reverse complement strand
CTATTTGCTATGCTTGTATCTGTGTCTATGTGTATGTATATCTCAATAATTCATTGATAATGATGAGGATGTATTTCAAAAATAGTTCAGAAGTTCTGAACTAAATTTTTAAACATTACAAAGCTTTTTACAACAGCTTTCCATTGCTATTGTAAAAAGAGTTGTGTTTTACAAGTTTATTATGCTTTGACTTTTACTTTGTATAAATCTGAGACATGTATCTGAAAATGTTATGTTTTGAAATATATTTAAAACATTTTAATAGGTTAGTTATTGATTCTCATGAAGATGCTATATTATTTGCAAAAAAATACATTGCTTATAAAAATATTTTGATTTATTTCTACTTGTTTTCTTCTTATTTTCAGATTTTATTTTCTCATTGCATTGGGTAGAATCTCCAGAACAATGCTAAACAGAGATGGTAAGAATTTACATATTTTTTGTTTCTAAATGCAGGGTATATAATGTTTTACTATTAGTTATAGTGTTTGCTGTAAGTTCCTGTTACAATTTACCAGGCTATGGAAATTCCTTTTATTACCAGCTTGCTAAAGATATTTTAAATTATAAGAAATTCAGTTTTACTATTTTTGCATCATTTGATCGTAGGTTCTTCTTTAGTCTGTAAACAAGAAGCATTATAAAAGTTGATTTTTTGATGTTTAAACATCTGCATTAGGAGAAATAGTACTTAATCATATATTTTTAATACATTGTACAAAAATATAAATTTCTTGGAATTTTACTTAGGACATTTGCTTATTTCTCCCTAGAGAGATTGACCTCTAACTATGTCTTCTTGTACCATCATTTTCTTTCTTTTTTCATTTTTTTTTTAAAGAGAGGGACAGTGAGAGAGAGAAAGAGGGAATCTATTTTATTTAGCTTTTGTTGTTCTGACACTTTGTTGTCCATGTGGTGCTGGGATTCGAACTCCTGTCCTGGTGCTTGCCAGGCAAGGGCCTTAAGCACTGAGTCACCCTTCCAGCCCTTATACCATCCTTTTCTAATTTTAATCTTGACTGCCTGAAGAGTTAGGTTTATTTTAACCTTTTAAAAATCTCTTATTTCAGTTTACATATGAAAGGAATTAACTTTTTCCTGATTCCCTGTATGTGTTTGTGTGTTTAGGTGTGTATCAATAAAATTTTAAATATTATTTCAACTTCTTTAATAATTACTATTTTCTTTTGTCTGTTCCTTTTGGGTCAATTATATTGACTCAAAGTATTATAAAAAGTATACATTAAACTAAAATTTTTAATTTATTAGCTATGAGTGTGTGTCCCTTCATCATAGGAATTCAATTCCTGTAGTACTTCAGATTCTCTGTACTTTTTCTATTTTCCAAGTATTTATTGTTGCTGGGATTCTTCATTGTAGCTCTGAGATGAGGATTATTCTCTCTGTTTTTCAGAAGGAGAATAGTAACAAAGACATGCTAATTGACTCTTTCAAGGGCTCTCAGCTGGTAAGAACCCAGATGAGGAATAAACCATACTCTTTCTTATCTGATATTCTGAACTCTTTCTCACTGGGGACATACTTTTGACAGCAAACTCTCCCTCTTCAATACTTTTTTTCTTTCTCATGATCCTCCTTCAGTTTGGCTTGACTATCAATTACATTTGAATGTTAAAATGAATGTTAAAATTTCTGTGCCTCCTTTATCTCATCATGAACTTTACTGGACTTGTCTGGAGTTGAATAAAGGGGTCTGCTTCATTCAGGCACTTAGTGAATCTGAAATGTATTCATTCATTTTGCAAAGCATGGATGATCTCACCTCTGACCAAAGGAAACAATGTAAACAAGGGGAATATCCAAGGCAATGCTGCTATCTCATGCATTCAAATGAAGACATTCAAACCCAGCTCTCCTAAGAATCTTTATACCTTGATGAGATTCTATTTGCATTAATGGTGCTATGAAATTCAAATGTTTAGGCCAGTACTGGGGGTATTAGAGTGTAATGAGGTGGATTAAGGAAAGAAACATTTAGGCTGATCAGGTAAATCTCTTAATTGGCTCTCTTAGACTGTGAAATCAGTAGAGAAAAATTAGTCTGAGCTGGACAAATCAGAGTCCCCAGAGAAAGGGAACAAATATCTCATATTTCACTCAAGGTTATATCAAAACTTCTCTTGTTAACTTTCAGTCCTAGAATTACTAAATGTTGTATTGCACAAATGAAGCTGTTTAGTTTATTGAAAGCAGAAAGCATTTTTTGAGTGTCTCATCAATGTTAGGCACTTTATCGCATAATTTAACGTTCATGATCATGGCTTTCTATGTGAAAATTAAACTTAATTGTGACTCATGTTTTGTTTTTAATTGCTCATTTAATTGTCTGTCTTTCCCACTAGAATGTAAAATCCAGGATTCAGAAAAAGGACCTTTTTTACTCATCAATGTGGCACAGGTACTTGACAGTTTTCCATGTAAATGAATGTGTTAGTCAGTTTCCCATTACTATAACAAATTACCTAAGATAATTAATTTGTAAAGAAAAAAGGTTTATTTAGGCTCACAGTTCTGTAGATTACAGTTCATGATTGATTGGACCTGATTCTTTGGGCCTGTGGTGAGACAGCACATCGTAGTAGGAGCATGTGTTGGAATAAAGCCACTTATATCATGAGCTGGGGATCAAAGAGAAGGAGGAAAGGGCTAGGCTTCCCAGTCACCTTTAGGAGCATGTTTTTAATTAACTAAAGACTCCATCTCTCAAAGGTTTCTCTACCTCCTAATATCACCACCCTGGTGACAAAGCCTGTAACACATGGGTGTTTGGGGAAATTTCAAGCTTCAAACTATAGCAATGAGATAGTTAGCCACTGTAAAAATATGTTCAATGAATGCTTGTATAATTTCACGACCCATTCTCTGCTCTTCAGAAAGCTTTAACATTGCCCACAGTGTACACTATTGCAATTCTTAGGTGTCTAGAATAAACATTAGTGTTTATTAAATTTATGGCTGAAATCTGTGTTTCCTTTTCTGATCTCTGATTTCTTTGAAAGTAGCCTCTTTTATATGTTTTTATTACTGGTCCTTAGCACATGTCTATTTCTTTACAATTCAATACCTGTGTTGCAGAAGAGAGACTCAGGTGAGACTCAGGGATGTTGGAGACATGATCCAGTGTTATGCTCCAAATATCAGGTGTCCCCAAAAGCTCATGTGTGAGACAGTGAAAGAGTGTTTGGAGGTCAAGTGCTTGAGTATGAGAGGTTTAACCTAATGGTGCATTATCCCTCGTAGGAATAACTAGGTGGTAACTGAAGGCTGGAGGAGGTGGGTCACTGGGTGGGTGCATGCCTTTGGGGTAAATATTTTGTATGTGGTAATGAGAGTCTCTCTCTCTCTCTCTCTCTCTCTCTCCCCTTTTCGGTAGCCACGTCCTGATCTGTTTTCTTCCATCACACCCTTCTACCATGATGTTCTGCCTCACCTCTGGCCCCAAAGAATGGAGCTGGTTGTCTATGAACTAAGATCTCTGAAACTATGGCCCCCAGATAAACTTTTCCTTCTTTAGTTGTTCTTATTAGATCTTTTTGGTCATAGTAGCAAAAAGGCTGACTAAAATATCTGGCATCCAGTAGGTACCAGACCTGGGAGGGACTTAAATTCCTCACTTCTTCCTAACTTTTGGAAACCCAACCCGGACAAGCTTTCTATTAAGTCACATTATTTACTAGAATTTGTGCTCAAATTCACACTAGAGTTTTACTGACATTAATTCAAATCCTGTTCTAGTTCAGGGATCTGTATTACTTTCTCTGAGATTCATGTTAACTATCATATTCTCTTACAAAGAAACAGTTCACAAACTCCTCCAAAGTGTTCGAAGCAAATCTCACTCATTTCAAACTTCACATCACCAGGCACATTAATGGGAAGGCTGTAGCAAAGTGATAAGAGTCATCTTTCTTACATCATCTCTAGGTCTTCCTAGTAAGTCTCAAGTTCTGGGAGGTACCATCATTTACAACTGCAGCAAAGCACACTGTCCCAAGGTATCCTGGCAGGCTTCACTTGATCTCTGATGATGACAATCATTACCAAGTTTCTCACTTGCTTTAGAAACTAGGAAAAGAATGGCTTGTATTTTTTATAGCCATTTAAAAGTGAATTTTGAATGCTAAAGAAAAAAATCTGCCTCAAAATTTAACCTTTCAGGAAAGTGTATATTTCTCCTACATTTGTAATTGCAACAGCTATAGAATCATATTTGATCTAAATTTTGTAGGTGGCCATCATAAAATAGCCTCTGGGTACACATTTAGAAAAGCAATAATTATATAAGTAAAGGTATCACAGAAACTCAATCTAGCTAACAATAGCAAAAAGGGCCTCATAAACAGATGCTCACCCACTGGCATTCACTTCAGTTTTGAATGTCATCCCTGTGCAGCTGACAGTGGCATTAGTTTGCAAAGCAGGCGTGAAGGAATGAGATGGAAAGATTTCCTTCATCCTGGATCTTTTCCGTCTTACTAGGTGAAGTTGCAAAGAATACCTAAGCAGGCTTTTATAGTGCATGGTGACTCAGCTGTGACATCGGAGTACCACATAGCGGATCTTTCCTGAAACAAAATTCCTGCTCTTGGGGCCTCCTATTCTCACATCACAGTGAGGCAGGTGTATTGGAGGATACAGAATGAGGGAATAGTATTATGAGGTGGATTGTGTCCCCTCCCAAGTTCATATGTTGAAGTCCTAGCCTACCAGCACCTATGTGTGTGTGTATATATATATATATATATACACATAGGACACCAGTCATATTGAGTTCAGGTCTACCCCAGGACTCATTTCACTTTGCTACCTCTGTAAAGACTATATGTATGTATATATATATATATATCTATCTGTAAAGACTATATACATACATATAGTCTGATGTAGACCTGAACTCAATATGACTGGTGTCCTTAGAAGGGGAAATTTGGACACAGACATGTACAGAGGGAAGATGACATGACTGCATCTACAATCCAAAGAGAGAGGCCTAGAACACATACTTCCCTCATAGCCCCAGAAGAAACCAAATCTGCCAGCTCCAGGCTCCAGAACTGTGAGACAATACTTTCCTGTTGTTTAAGTCACCCAGTCTGTGGTACTTTGTAATGGCAGGCTGAGAAAAACAACACAGGAAGGTATTCCTGATGTTTCCTCCAGTGATGTTAAATGCCAACTCACAGATTCACTGCAGCCCTCTCTTGCATATTCCTCCCAATTCTTCCATGCACAGAGTGATGGTTTTGATTGATTGAGCTGAAACCAAATTGTTATATCTATTGGTTATCAGTTGCCTTGCAACAAATTACCCTGACACAGCAGAAAAGAACACATCTGAGGTATAGCACAATTTCTGTGGATCAAGCAGGCATCTGGGAGTGGTGACCTGGGTAGTTCTGGCTCAGGTTCTTATAAGACTGGAAGACTCAGCTCTGAGCTCTTGCACATGGCTGTTGGCAGGAGATCTCATATTCCTTCATTTTCTCTTCTCAGTGGTGTTCTCAATATATCTTTGTCTTGGGTCCAGAGAGAGCCCAGGCAAACAAGAATGTGCCCAGGACTGGAGCCACAGGTAGTGTCTTTTATAATCTACAATTTATATCCACCATACTCTCTTCATGGGAGGGGAACATAAGATTTGCATACCAGGAGGCTGGATCACAATGACTCTCTTGCAGCCTGGCTACCAAGAGAGGCACAGCACATTCTCTTGTGTCATAGTTCTATCATATACAAAATTTAGCATATTTTCACT
The DNA here is from genome assembly GCA_004027875.1 of Aplodontia rufa. Lineage (NCBI taxonomy): Eukaryota > Metazoa > Chordata > Mammalia > Rodentia > Aplodontiidae > Aplodontia > Aplodontia rufa. Next base: position 24,885 of record PVKS010024779.1, on the reverse strand, counting down.
ATTATTATAGGTCAGACTCCAGGTTCATTCTGCCTCTGTTCCTGGTAAAACTGGGTTAACTACCTTAATTACCAGTAATTTAAAATCTTCCTACAAATAAGTATCCTACTTATTATTTAACTACAAAACAATACATTCTTTCACAGACTCTTTCAGAAAATAGCAGAGAAGATAGCACATACCATATCCAATTACCTCCGCTCACTCTAATTTTACATTTTTATCCTTTCCATTTTGGGACCCACCCACCAGCTCATATATTTTCCTAGAATCATTATCTCTCTGGAGTTTTCCAGGTGATTGAGGAGTGTCTCTTACTTTGGATAAAAATTCCACCACTGGATGAGTTACAGTGTGCTCTGCCTGGTCCATAGCTTTGAATACGTCACTCACAATGGTTCAGAAACACACAGGAGGAACTTTGGAGGGAAGCTTGTCCTTCCAAGTTGGGGCTAGATCAGTCCACAGTGTAGAGGTAATTTTCCAGTAATAGGGGCCCAGAGGCGGAGGAATGAACTCAACTGGCAAACAGTTGTTGCACAACAATTACTTTCTTGGCTTCAAGGGACAAGATCATGTCTACCCAAACTTTCTTTTCTTCATCTACTGGGAAGTACTAAGTCCCGTTTAACTAGTTTAACTAAAGCTTCTAAAAGTTTACTCTCTTGTGCTTCAAGTTGGTGGTAGAGGTGATGTATTCAGGAAAATGATTGCTTAATTTATCACTGATCTGGAATTTGGCAAACTATTTTGGACTTAGAGTAACCTAACTACCTCAGGAAGTCACTCTACTTGTCTTGTGAGACTGTAGGAAGATTTAGAAATTGACTTTAAGTGGTGCTGGCAGGTGAGTTCTTATTTTCAAAGAACACCAGCAGAGAGAGCCTGTTGCTTGTTGTCTGTGATCCCCCTGACTCTGGTTGCATGGAATAAAGCCGCTCTGTGGAATGATTACCATTTTAACAATAAGATGGATATTTCCAAATGGGCTTCTATAATCCAACAAAGTGAGAAACATATTAAAATCAGTCACTTTTGTGGGGTTGCTGTCTTCTGCTAGTGGTTAATTAATCAGGATGAATGTACAAATGGGAATTGTCCCTTCCTAACCTGTTCCTTTATTATAGAAAGGGAAACTATTGTTAATGAAACAAACAAATCTCTGATAACTTCAGGGATTTTAATAAATAAGAAGAGAAATTATGCTTTCCAAGTGAGGCCTCATAGGGTGGAAGCAAAACAAAGTGTCCAATCAGAGCTTCCTGATCTTCCTTGGAAGGGCTAGATCATGGGACATGTGAACAGACCTTGGCAACAACCTGGCTTCAGCCTCTCGGCTGAATGGCTTGATCTTGGAATTCCACCCTGAAATATCATTTAAGAGGAAATAATTTCTACTTGTTGGGAATGTCACATGAGGCAACACTGAAACAAAATCTTGTCAACCTGCAACTTGGGTTACATCTATCAGGAAGACAAGTATGCGTGTGCCATGATCTTTACCTTCTTGAATGTTTTTAAAGATTTTTTATGTTCTAAAAAATAGGAAACAACTGCATGTTATAAGAGGGGAAACTATTAGCAGCAATATTTCCAATAAAGCAATTTCCCCTTCTCTCTCTGATTTATCCACCATCCCTCACTCTCTGCTGCTGAGTGTCTTACCGTCTCTCAGGGACTTATGCCACTCTGATGATTAGGAAACCTTCAGTGAGTCACTCAGTGTTGATTCTAGAATTCTTGTTTGTCTCATGATCGCGTGGTCTAGTAATGGACTCTTCTTGCTGATTTGCAACCCTCAGAGAGTTTTAAGTGCCACATATTTGGGCGAATTAGGTGTGATATTACCTCAGTGTATACCTCTCAGAAGTTCTGAGCTACAAGATGTAATGACAGTAGGACCAAATTCTTCAATAACCCCAGAGGAACACAGCAAAAACATAAGAAACAATGTGTGGTGGAAGAGATGAGGCTGGATCTGAATCTCCCAACTCCTCTGAAGTCTTGTTTTCACTATATTGAGTAATCTCCCACAGAAAGACCTAGGGATATTGCTGGGGGCAAATAAAACCATCTGGATGAGATAGATCCATAATTCTTTCTAACGTACCTTTCCTTTTGACAGAAATATGTTCATGATCTGGTATTGTGGGAGGAGCAAGGGGCACCATGAGATGAGAAGGCACTGGGAAGCTCACAGGGGAAATAGACAGAATGCAGATTTTCATTAGGAGATCAGAACAGAAAGCTGCCCTCTCTAGGAATTAGCAGATCTCCATTGAAGGGAAAGGTGTGATTTCAGCAAGAAATGCTACTCTCTGACCTTACTTTCCAGTGAGGATAATAGTACATAACTTGTGGGGGTGTGTGTTCAATGTACACTGCATATGTTAGGCACTTGGTAAATGATGGCTATACTTAGAATATTGGATTCAAAAATCTCTAAGGTAATTTTCTCTTCTATTTACTGTTTCTGCCTATGTTGGCTCATGTTGTCTTTATCCCCTTTGCATTTGAAAAAATATATTTCACTTTCTATTTAATTTTATAAAACAGTATCTAGACATTGGCACCCATTCCTAGTAAGGACATGATGTTAGGTCTCTGCCACTGCTTCCATTCAGGTATTATTAAATGTCAAGCCCAACACATATATCTGCTTTTTTGTTATTTTAATTTAGAAGCTGCTCACATGCTGAACATTTTGTAAAGTCAGCAGTAAGCACAAAAATACATTTGTATATAGAATAAAACTGAACAAAGATAGAAAACATCTTAACCAAGGGAAAGCAAATAGGCACATAACTCAATTCTGTTCGCACAGTCTGAACACACAATACCCCTTTTTCCAGTAACAAAGGGTAATCTGCATGTACTCTACCAGCTTTCCTTTATCTATATTTTGGGGATAATTACTCAACATTTTAGAGTCAATGTGCATTCATTGAATGCCTGTTATTATGTGTGAGGCACTGTAATTGGTGTTTTCACATTTTATTTAGTGCTCCTAAGCAGCCCATGAGAGGAGTATTATTATTTTCCCATTATGCTTAAGAAGAAACTGAGACTTGGAGAAGAAAGATAAAAATACTGAATTTTATCAGAACCAAATATATGATGTCCTGACATGTAATCTTGCATTTTTTTCTCTTTTTGACTTCAAACTTGGAAGTTTCTCTTTATAGACAAGTTGCAAGAGTAGAATAAAAATACATGAATATCTTTCATACAGATTCATCCTTGTTCATACTTTTCTATATTGATTTTCTCTATCTATCCATCCCTATCATCTATCTATCTATCTATTTATCTATCTATCTATCATCATCATCTATGTACTTTCCCTAAATCATTTAGGTGTAAATTGCTTATGTAGTATCATTTACCTTTTAGTATTTCATTGCACGTTTCCTGAGAATGATATTATTTTTTCTTTTTCCTTTCTTTCTGTACAGGCAAGTGCTGTAATACTAAGCTGCATTTCCAGCCCAAACAAGGACATTTTTCAATATCTCACAATGTAGTTGTTAAATTCAGGAAATTTACGATTGGTATAGTATAGCTATCCAACAGTAGTTTATACTCCAGTTTCCCACTGGTTCCCAAATGTCCTTTATGTAACTCAACTTCTAGTCAAGGATCTGGTCCTAGTACACACAGTGCATTTTGTTGCCTTGTCTCCTTAGAGTCCTGGTATGGGGGAAATATTCTTGCCTTTTGTCTTTTATGTCACTGGCATTTTACAAGATCACAGGCCGGTTATTTTCTAGGTTGTTCATTCTGTTTGTGTTTGTTTGATGTTTCAGATCATACAGATTTGGGCAGAATCATTTGCCAATGATACTGTGTCCATCTGGTGTATGGTAACAGGAAGCGCATGAATTGGTTTGTCCCAGTATTGGTGTTGTTAGCTTTAATTCTATTTCTCCACACTGGAGTCACTGTAACTCATGATTACCTTATTTAATTTTATTTTTTGTTACCATGGATTGAACATAGTGTGCTTAATCTTTCAGCAATATGTCCAGATCATTTTTTTAATTTTTATTTTGTTTTTGCATCACACTGTTGCTAAATTGCTAAGACTGACTGGCTTTGAACTTGTGATTCTCCTGCCTCAGCCTTCAGACCCACTGTGATTACATGTGTGTGCCACTATGCTCAACTTGTTTAAAATATTTTGAGGCTAGGTAGACAGTGTGTTCTGTGTTCCTCGTTGAACTATCATCTATTCACTTTGTTTTAGTTTTGATTAATGCTCTCTGCCTAAATCAGTTCTTACCATGATGGTTAAAATGTAATTTTCTTTCCTTTCATGTTATATGATAACATATCATAAATATTTATTTGCTGTTTTAGCAGTTTTGTGGCTTAAGAATTACTGAGTCCATTTTTTTTTAAGAGAGAGAGAGAGGGAGAGAGGGAGAGAATGAGAAAGGGAAAAACAATTTTATTTATTTTTTCATCTGATCTCTGTTTCTCCAATGCTTGGTTGTGTATGTGGTGCTGGAGTTTAAACCTGGGTCCTTGCACATGCCAAGCAAGCACTTTAATCACTGAGCCACTGCTCCAGCCTTACTGAGGCCATTTTTGGTAAATAACCTGATGGTCATACTATTTAGTGATGAATTCAGTCTTTGAACTTAAGACTGGAGGAAAACCTGTACCTTTATCCTTAGTAGAGGGTATTTATAATTAGTTATGACTTTGATGTTTCATTTGCTTCTTTGGTTTTAGTTCTTCATTAATAATTTGTCTCCAGGTAGACTGCTGCAGGTAACTTTCATTTACTGTACTGTTTCAGCTTTACCTTCTTGCTTTTTGCTCCCTCCCTTCTAATTCTTTGCCTTATACCCACAGCCCAACTCCATTAGATATTCAGTAAATACTTGTTGAACAAATTAATATATGTTTCAACATTGCATTGAAGTAAACTGGTTTTGTTGAGTGCAGCCCTGGGAAAAAAAAATTAAAAACACTGGGGAAGCTACAACCCTGAAAATGCACAATAGGATCAATTTGAGCTCACTAGAAATTCTTTTCCTCAAAATGAGGATTTTAGTCCAATTCCAGTCCTGATTTGGGCTTCTTGCCATTGCTGGGCATTGTAAGGGTATTGTCTGGGGTCCTCATGGAGATCTGATCTTTTGCTTATTGAAGGAAGAAGGAAGTTTTTTGATTTGTTCTTAACTGTAGGGCCATCTAGCAGTGGTCAAGACATATTTATTGCTTGGAGGCAGAGTCAAGACTGGATATCTGGAAGCAAGAGGGACAGCAATTGAGAAAGATGGGTTTGGTTGATAGAAAATTAGAGAAACATCAAGATTAAGGGAGACTCTTGTTGGATGAACTGTACAGAAGTCTTGCCAAAGACAGACCAGGGTTATAAGGTATGGCAGCCAGATAGCAAAGGTGGGGAATTTTCAGTTGACTGGCCTTGTGGTATTCTTGTTCAGTCTGGATTCTATAAGGAAACCTGGGGTTAAGCCTAGTCAAAAAAAAAAAAAAAAAAAAAAAAAAAGCCCAGAGGAAGCTGGTAACGTTTTAGTCAGAGGAGAAAGCCCTTGTCCGCATGGAACATACATTTCAGCCCTTACTTCTTTATTTTCAGTTACATGTTCTTCCTACAGATCATTTCTATTTTAAAAGCCCTGTGCTTTAAAATTCTTTCCTTCATTCAGAAAAATCCTATGGCCTGTTTATTGTAGATAATTTAACCCCAAGCATGCATTGCCTCTCCTTCAGGCCACTTGTGGGATCCAGTAATCACAAGTAGTGCTTGTTCCCAACTTTTCAGTCTAGAATTGCATTGTCCAAACATGTTAGCCACTAGAGAGCTATCTATAGCTATTTAAATTTAAATTAACTAATATTAAATAAAATGGAAAAGTCACTTCCTTGATTGATCAATAGCCCATGTGACTAGTGACTAACACATAGGACAGGGCAACTATAAAATATTTCAATCATTTTAGAAATTTCCATTGAATAGTTCTTGTCTAAGCCAGGGGTAGACAAACTATACCCAGAAGGTCAAATCTGGCCTATCACCTATTTTTTTTAAATAAATTTTTGGTGGAATGCAGATATACTCATTAATTTATATATTATTTTCTTTAGTGCTACATCATCAAAGTTGAGCAATTGCAAAATAAACAATGACTTGCAAAACCTAAAATATGTGCTGCTGCTTGTCCCTTAATATAGTGTGTTGAATTCTGGTTGACAATAATACTAGGCTGTGTTAGTACTTTAAGACAGAGCACTTTTAAGGTACATACATGTGGCTCCCCAATCTTATAAATCATTTGCTGGCTAACTTTTTAATTAAGTACACACACACACACACACACACACACACACACACACATCTTGGCCAAGGAAACCATACATGCATTTTAAGTGAAACCATTATATCATATCCTATCTCATATTTACCTGATTTCAGAGTGTTCTGGGTCTGGTTGTACAGAGAAATTAGAGTCATTCAAGAACATTTTCAGTACTGGTACATAGCCACAAAGACTCCACGGAGCTTTTGCTCTTCTCAGTCCAATTTCTGCACAGTTCAGATAGTGTTCTATGCCTCAGAACAAGTGAAGACATATTACCCTCAAATACAAGTGGCCACTTGGTAATGGGTCTGTGGTTTCTTCTCTATTTGCAATTATTGTGCAAACAAAAGGATTGTCTTAACAAAATATATTCGGCAATATGTGAATTTAAGCATTCTTTAGCACAGGATTTTTTTTATCACCTTTACCATGCAAATATTAATGTTGATTTGCTGATAGAATATAATTCCTTCTTCAATGGAATTTTTATATCTGTCCTTTTCTTTATCCCTCCCTGACTTTTTTCTGAAGCATTTATTGCAGCTAGATACTTGCTGAGTACACTCAGCAATGCAAAATAAAAGAAGCTGATTTAGATATTGAAGATAAAATTATTTGAATGTAGGGAAATCATTTAATAAACTTGACCCAACAAGTATGAAAATTCCAACATGCTACACTCAATGAATAATGTTAAGAGAACATGGGGTTTGTCAAATGCCTTAGAAAGGAAATGCTGCACTGAATCACTGAGGTGGTCTCAGTGCAGGGTAGATGGAAGCAGGACTAATTCCATTTCAAATAGGAATGGCCTCTGAATCAAGGCAGGAAGAAGGTATGCAATGACTTTCTTTCTCTCATGATAAGTCAACAACAGCTTTCAAATAATGTGAAAGAAAAGAGTTAAATACTGCCTTGAGCCTAAATTATTTCTGATGTTTTTATTTTGTGTGTGTGTGTGTGCCAGAGTTGGGGATGCAGCTGGGTTGTTTTGGCATATCCTTAGACGTGGTCGTATTGTAGTCCTGGCCTCTGCACACTGCAGGGTGACCTGGAGGACTGTGCTGACACGGATGCTGCAGTGTGCTCTGAGCAGGGCTTGAGAACCCCAGAGTGTACTCATCCCCAACTGTGCTAGGCTGTGGTTTGAGGGACTTCCTCCCCTCCCCTCTTCCCTGTTCCTCCCACCCATTTTGACTCCTGAGAGAATCTTTTCCTTGAACACAAGATGCAGTGTGGGAATGAGAGAAGTTACTCTTTTGCTTTCAACTGCACTACAAAGGCACATGAGCTTGATTCGAAAGTGAGAGGCAGGTCTGTTTTCTGCTCTCAGGCATTTCTTAAAGGTTCATGTCTGCAACTGTTGTCCTGTGGGGCACTGGCACAAAGCTTTTCTTTGAACTCAGGCTTTCATGAGAAGTAGAACTTTTGCAAAAGGAACTGTCTTGCTGAGGTCCGTGGCTGCTTCTGCTGAGATGACAAGAGAAAGAGAGGAAACCAGGTGATTAAAGCATGCTGTACCTGCTGGAGATGCATCAGGACAAAGTAAGACAAAAACGTACCTCTGAGAAGGCACATTCTCTTTCTCTTTTTAAAGCAAAAGTTATGGAGTGCCTGAGTTATGATCCAATTAAGAGGTTAAAATTTAATTTGATGAAAGAACACTTGAAAAGTCTGTGGAGACATTCTATAATTTGCATCTAGCAACAATTTTGTTATTAAAGTTTTCCAACAGTGAATGGCAGAGCTGGTAAGGTTATATTGATAAACAGCAGTGATCATTCAGTATCAGACATCAGACACATGATCATGTCTAATCCAAGTGCCTGAATAGCAGGGTTGACATTGAAGGGAATGAGAATATGCCACCCAAGAAGATAGCACTTTAGCATAAGGGTTATTGTGGGCTGTAGCACCAAACACAGAAAGGATTCTGTGCCCTCTTTCCCTCTCACTAAAAGCAGACTATAAACCTCCACTTGTGAAAGTCTTCTCTGTTCCCTACCCTATATAGTGGGAGAAAAAAAATATCATGAGAGTGGGAAAGGTCAGGATAGACATAGGTCTGCATAATGAACTTTACTACAAAAACTTTGTCTTCCCTGAGGTGGAACCCTATATTAACCTTTCTGCAATTTACTGCCCCTAGAATTAGGAGACCTCTTTTCTTTGTCTTATTATTTCTTCATAATTTATTACCCTTTGTTAAAATGATATATACATCTACCAAATTTCACTGATTCTTTGGGGATCTTTTCTCTGAAAGCCAACATGCACATAACAATTAAAATATTAACATCATATAAAATTTATGTGCCTTTCTTCTGTCTATTCTCAGATTAATTTATAGGCTCCAGCCACTGAAGCTAAGAATAATTTTTTTGTGTGCCACCATCACAATGTCGTTTCTTTAGAGGTGAAGGAAATAGAACATTTGACTAACTCATGGACTGAAGCAAGGTTTCTACCCAAGGATTTAGGGATCTGGATTATCCTGAATTTAGACGTCTATGCATTACCTTATTCCCAGCAGAACCATCTGATGCTTTGTCTGCACAGAGCTCTGCATGCACAGGGTCCACATTCTTTAAGCAAGGCTTTGATCACAGGAATAAGGAAGTCATTCCACTTACTCTCAATATGATATAACAGAATGGTAGGCAACTCTGTTCGCACCCATTACATGATTATGGGCTGTGAAGTTAGGTCCATCACTTTGGAGTGAGGCAGGAATCTAACTGTAAACATTAGGTTTTGAGTTTGGGTAAATAGATTCAGTCTGTAAACAGGCTTTATCATTTAAAATAAAACACGTTAGTTCTTACCTCATAGAATGAAGAAATTGAAACAGGTATATTCTAGAGTGCCTCATTCTTTACAAAGGCTAACATTCTTTGCTTTGGACAGTAGGAACTTCAGAGTAAAGTTGGTAGTTCATCTATGCTAGTGGTATAGGAATAAATCAACTTTATTTTTGTACTCTATTATTTCCTTCTTCTCTGGACTTCTTTGTCTTTTTACTTTATTTTTTATTTTTGGTACCATATTTTGAACCCAGGGTACCTAAATACTGAGCCATATCCCCACCTCTTTTTATTTTTTATTTTGAGACAGGGTCTTGATAAGGATCAAGGTAAGGATAAGGATCTTGCTTAGGATCTCATTAAATTACTGAGGCTGGCTTTGAACTCGCAATCCTCCTGCCTCTTCCTCCCAAACCACAGAATCCACCACACCTGGATTCTGTGGACTTATTGCATTTTCTTTCACCTTGAGTTTTTAACTTAATATTTTACTATAACTTGAATGAATTTCTGCTAGAAAGCTTATAAAACAATAAGCTAATTAGTAAGAAGTTATCTCATGAATTCTTACTTTTGACATTGAGAATTTGAGCTTGTTTCTCTGTGCAACTTGGAGAATATCATGTGAATGTTCAAAATGTGCTTCTTAATATGCAATTCAAGAAGTCACTACACTGACTGGGCAATGGGAAATGTCAAGTTCCTCAGACACATCAATTTCCAAAGGAATAGATGTAGCTCATGGCCCAACCCAAAATGGGAAAGAGTTAATTTACAGTTTCAGTGGTTTCTAACATTTTCATTTCAAAGCTGTTTGTTAGATTATATGATCACTATTATTTTCTCCCCAATTAAAAAGCTTCTCAACAGATTTATTTAAAGTTTTACTTGATAATAAAAATGATAAGCTTCTAATACTAATTTTATTGATATCATTTAAGAGATCACACTGTAATCTCCATTGCTTTGGGTCTTTTTCTTTTACTTTCTTTCCTTTTTTTAAATTATAAAAATAGAGGGACAGAGAGAGAGAGAGAGAGAGAGAGAGTATCAATTTCATTTAGTTTTTCATGTGGTTTTTATTGGTCCAACACTTCATTTTTAAATATGGTGCTGGGGTTCAAACCCATGTCTTCGTGCATGCCAGGCAAGCGCTGTAACTGCCGAGCCACCACTCCAGCCTTGCTTTTTTTCTTTTTAAGACAGAAACTTATGTCTGTTTTAAGTAGCTTTTATTTAAAGTACCTTTGCATTTATATTTGAGTAATACTTTGTCAATTTCCAATGTGTAGAGATTAGCTTCTTTAGAGGGACCAAAACTGCCACTACTCATCAGACTTATTGGAAGGAGCTTCAGAGCAGACTTGTCTGAACAGTTGTCTACATAACTTTCCAGATGGAATCTTGGCTGGAAAGCTGCAAACCTGGATTCTGGTCATACATCTGCCCTGGGTGTCCTCCATCAAGCAACTTCTTTTTTTTTTTTTCTTCAGGAAAATGACAAGATGGCCTCTACAGTTTTCTCCAGAGCTGGATCATCTTATAGTAGTATACTTTTACATAGATGGGTTTGGAATAACCTTTGGGAAGAGATATCAGTTCCCTTGGAGTGTTTCATTCTACTCTATCACCCTCTATGAGAACACTTTTTAGCAGTGTCCATTTCCATACTGTCCCTATGCCACATCTGAGACATTTCATGCTGAATATTTTCTCTTACCTGTTGACAGGCATGCTTCATTTAATGCTTACCAGCTGGAAAATACCATTGCCTCTCAGACAGTTGGTGGAAAATACTTTGATAGGAAAAATATGGTCCTTGCCATTTTGCAGTTGTATCTACATTTTGTGGAGAATATTTCTGGAAAGTTCAAGTTTAATCTTTTTGCTCTTTATCCTGATGAATCTCAGATGAGCATCTTTTGGGTCTGAGACAGGCAAATGAAAGTTTGTTTCTAAGATTTGTCAGATTTCTCCAGGCCCTTGTCTCATTTCTGAGAATAGGGCCACTCTACACAATAAGCTGGAGGACCCTGCAGGGCAGGGATGACATCTGCTCACTTCTGCATCTTTCATACCCCCTGCTCTGCTGGTCTATGGTTAGTGCTTAATGAGAGCATCTTAACTTACAATGGTGCATTTAATTGGTAAATTCCCTGAGTGTCAGCTAACTTAGGGATTGATTAATTAAAAGTGCATAGGTTAAAAAAAAGCAGGTAATTGGATAGCGGTGGTGGACGGAGTGAACAAATGCAATGAACTAAGTTAATTAACCACAAGCTGATGAGTTGTGACCTCCTTAGTTTTTCTGATTTCTCCCTTTCTTCATTTTGAAAAAGTATTTGTGTATCATTTTCACTTGGTGAGTGTAGACTTCTAAGTTTCTTTTCTTATTACTATTAGTTTACCTCTTACCAATTATAACAATGGTCAACTTTATCTTTTCTTAAAGCATCTAATTCTCAAAGACAAATTCACCCGTAACCAAATTTAGTAGACTGATGGATCCTCTTAGGCTATTCTGATTCTAAAGCCACAGGACTTGCATAGTCTTGGACATTGTAAGTGAACTCTTGTTGAGTTGCAGGCAACCTATAACATTTATTCATCGTGTTTTCAGTGGCTAAATCCAGGTCAGTTCTTCATTTCCCATTGATCTTGATCCTTGATGTAGACCCTCTAGCTTACCAACTCTGATGAAAACATATATAACATACTGTAATTTAATCTATTCCAACCCAGTGAAATTCAATTTCCTTCAATTCAACAATTTTTGGGAGAGTGCCTATTACGTGTCAGACACTATGCTAGGCACTGAGAATATAAAAATAACTATCCATGCACTTGAGCCACTAAATAGCTAACAATTGAATGGGCAAATCACTTCCAAACCCCTTCCAGGGGAGGCCTGAGAATCAGAGGCCACCTAGCCTGGAGAACTTGTTAGGGGTGTAACTCTCAAAGTACTGAGCAAGGAAGAAGATGAGTTTATCAGAAACCCAATGAAGTCATTGAAGTAATGAAGGTTTGAAAATAAGATGAGGAAAGAAAACTAGGAAGACCAAAATCTGGAATAAATTAAATGTAAACAAAACCCCCAAATAGCAATAAGACAGAAGCTAAGAGGGAGGCAGGCGTATGTAGGGGGGGATATGGTATGATGGTGGACCTCAGAGTCTGGGGGTTCTCTAAATTGTCTTATGGCTCTCAAGAAAGGTTGGGAAGCAGAGAGACTTACATGTCCGGTGACCTACGTGGGTGTTCTGGCCATGCAGTGCTTCTCTCAGATAAAGTAACAGCAGTACCTTGGATTAAGACTACTTGAGATTAGAGACATAGGACAAAGGTTTTGATGATGTTCAAGAGCAAGGCTGAAAGGAATGATAGGTGTAAATGATAACAGATTGAATCCCCAGGGTGGGATTTACAAGTTTGTTTTTATGAAGTCAGGCCATTCTGAAGTATTATCAAGTCCAATAATGGAATGACATTTGCTGCTTCATGGTGTCAAGCCATTGAGGAACTCTAACATTCATGAAGACAAGTATCATATATATACCACCCACAGGGGTGCAATCACATGGGGAGGATGGCAGAGAGCCCAGAGCTGAGGAGTGAGGAAAAGTTATGGGAATAAGGTGTTGTGGATATATTCTGTGTTTTTATGATCATTTTCCAAATTCCTTGTGTTTGTTACAACTTTCAATCTTAGCAACTTGCTTCTAATTCTCACCTCAGGAACAGACATACCAGTTGGTTCTAGTCAGTCATAGCATCCTTAACAAGTCACTGGCCAGTGCCTGGACACATGCCCCAAGGAGTTCTGTTGTCCTTCATTCCATGAAAGCTAGTTTTGTTTTGCTTTGCTATTTACTTTGTTTTTTCCCATTGTTTTGGTATAGCTCAAGCACCCAGAACAAGCACATTCAGTAAATATTTGTTAAATAAATGGATATAGATTTCTTAAACTGATTAGATAGGGTTACTGAACTCAGATAATGAGATATTGGTGCTATTAGCAGCTCTCTTGCATATCCCATGGAAAGAGATTTTCTAGAATAAAATCAAGCCAAGAAAATCAGAGAGGTGAGACAGGAAGAGAGTGAGAGAAGATGAAAGGAAAGAAGAAGGAGGGGAGAGAATATGGACTTGACCTCAATGAATCCAGTTTCAATTGCATAGTCAAGGGCTTCATGTGTACCTCTGCACTGTTTCCAAGTGTGCAAGCAAAGAAATCCCTGTCTGTTTTCTCTTGTTTACTATCCATTAGTGTAGCTGAAAGAGATTTAGCACAAGAGGTGAGCTGGTGGTTCCCAGTGTCCTTCAGGGCCTACTGAGCTGTGAAAGTGTGACATAGATGCCAGAGGTAAGCATGGAGGAAATATACCTCCTTCCCCTGTGACTGAGGTGCAACTGTCACCAGGCACTCAGTTGATGGGATGGGGAACGAGAAGCCCAAAACACAGACTTTCCTGTTTTATCAAGCCTATAGGCCTTAATGTTGCAAGAATACTCATAGGATTGGCAGGAGGACCTTACATTTAATCAGGATTATTTTAATTAAGAGCCAGATAGACCACCACAATTTACACTATTGATTCTCTTTTTATTCTCAAAAAGAAAAGCCAAGGTCTAAAGAAATGAAAAACGGGTCCTAAACACCAGATTGGCACCTTATCTGGCAGAGACTAAATACTCAGCCTAGACATTTGCTGAATGATGAGTGCATTCTTCTAAAATGAACAGGGATGGCCAAAAGATAGAGACTGAACATTTTCTGACATGTGACTGCATCTAGGGTATTTTCTTGGTGGAGAGGAGTCAATTAGGTGATATCCTGCAGGACAGGATGGGTGTGAGCAGACCCAGGTCAAGGGGTGCTCTCTGCCAGTTTCTCCCCCCTGTTGTTCTGGACTCCATTGAGTTAGAGGCCGGAAGACCTGTTTTATTAACTGTGAATTTTTGTTTATTACTCACTAGTAGTTTCTATTTAATGAGAGTCAGATATGTGTCATGCAGAGTATTAGCTCCTCTAGGAGCTAATAAAAATAATTTTTAATAAAAAAAGGACGAAAAGATAATCTTGAAATCATGCACAACCCCGAGGTGCTGAAAATTTCATTGCTCAATTTAAGAATTATGGAGGTTGGCTGTTCAAGCTAGGGAGGAATGCTGAGTAAGTGATGTGATAGTAAATGATATTTCAACAAAGTTAACAGGTAGGCACTGCTCCCTCAACAATGATATAATTTGAAAATTAGGACAGAATCCTAGAAAAATAAGGACTATGGAGTTGCAAATATGCTTGACAAAATTTCACAGCTAAAAGCAGTCCCTAGCAATGGTGGTTCAGCCAGCCATTGCTAAGCATGTTTCTCAGTTGCAGTTATTCTGCCTCAATGATTTTCTATTCCACAAAACATACCAGAGGAAAGGCACAGTCTTGGATAGTTTAGAAATGAACCTTTTGTATGAGGACTATCTGAATGCCTTTGTTTCTCTTTTAAGTGGAATGCCTTCCCCAAATATGTCATATAACTTTATTGTTTGGCTCTAAAAGAAACAAAGACATTTATTTATACTGGTAATGGCTTGGAAAGACATTGTTTCCAAATGTGCAGATCTGCAGAAAATGCTACCACTTTCTCAGTGAGTATGAAAATATTCTTGTGAGAGGCAGAGGGAATAGCTTCTCATCGCTGAATGCATAGTTCTATGCTTAAAGGAGTTGCAGAGGTGAGGAAGGAAGGGTGTGCTCAATATTGAGTGGGTGACTTCATAGATGAGAAATACCTAGAGTTCATATCTTTCAAAACCCATTCAAAGGCTTTGACTATATTTAAAATGAAACAGGCTTGTTTCATCTTATTTCAAATTACAGCTGTAACACTTTCCTTGCCAATGCACTTTTTAAATGTATAGGAAAGGAAGATGGCAGCAGTGGTGGTGGCAGTGGGCACCAACCCGTGCTGAACGAGAAATCTCTCCATGAATGCGGGGCACCAACAGTGGGAGAGGTGCCTTACTGTGAGGTGAGTGAACAGCAAAATTTATCCCCAAATTTGTTACCATCCAAGGAAAGAAGTTTAATAACATGGAGACCTAGTCAAGTTGAAAGTTACGCACCACTGCCAGCTCCTGGGGGAGCTCAGTCCAGGCCAACCACTCTCCTTGGAACAGTAAGAGTCCCTTACAGCTGTATCATGATCCACAAGACTCCCAATGGCTCCTGGGTCCCTGATTGAAGAGGGACAGGAGTTTGGGCAGGTAGACACTAAACTGCCCCAGATTGCAACTTGGGTGGCCCTGAAGTCTGTTCTCACAGGAAGCAGGGAAGGTGATTGTCTGCAACCCCTCTATAGGAGAAAAATCCTGGGAGGCCTCCTGAGAATCTCACTATCAGCTGAGATAACAAAAACTCATTACCTCCAACAAACTCCACTGGGAATTGACTCCACTCAGCTATGAACACATTCCCCTATGGTACATATTGAGCTTGGCAGTAATAATTCAGAACCTTCCCATCTCTCTCTCTCTCTCTCTCTCTCTCTCTCTCTCGATGTTATTGTTGAAATTGGTGTTCCTGTATTATGTATTTTTGTTTGTGTGTCTGTGTGGTTGGCCTTTACTGTCACTGTGACTTCTTGTGTTTGACTGCTGTATCCATATTGCTGGGGTTCGACCTGGGGAAACCTACATTATAGCAAACTAGTCCTCAGTCTCCTTGGGCTGAAGAGTCCCCCATTCTCTACTACCTTCTTCTTCCCTTAACTCTGTCAATTCCTAAACTGTACTCTATTCTCTCTCATCCTCCCTCAAAGTCTTTACCCCACTCTCATCCCATTTCTATCTTTTCCTTATTCTTAGCAGAATTTCCTACCTCATCTCTACTACCTTGTAACTCTATATCCTAATTCACAAGTTCCACACTACCTTACTACCTCATTCCCTTTGCCTTCTAGACTTATTTTCCCCCTCACTTATAGAGATCCTGCTAAACTGAAGAGAACTTAAAAATGGGTTTCCTTGCTAAGTAAGTATAGTTTGAGAGCTCTCATGGAAGAAAAATGCTAATCCAATTGCTCCTATAAATGCTAATCAACAATGAAATAACCAGAGTTGACATTGTCTTCGTTGTGTGCACTGACTGCACTTACTGACTTCTACCCCCTATCCCCTGAGGTATTGGAAAACCTAAAGGTCCACAATAATTTACTGATTGAGGTACAAACCATTGAACTGTGCTAGCCAAATTGTACCCCAACCCAACTAAGCAAAGAGATAAGAGGCTCCAATACCATCAGTGTGGCCCCCAAGACAATTATTTGCTATCGGTCCTCAAGTCACACTTCCTGAAACTGTAAATGAGGAAAAAGGGAAAAAATTCTCCACCTCAACTCCACAGCTCCCTATCCAAGGATTCCAAGGTTGGGGTCCTAGATGAAAAACTAAAACATTGTATCAACAATATGATTAGTAATTCAATCAAAGAATTGAAAGAAGATTTAAGGAAAGAGATACAATAACAATTCCAGGAGATGAGAGATCACACATATACAAAGACATTCTGAAAAGAGATGTAGCAGAGCTCTTAGAATAGAAAAATATGTCAACAAAATCAGGAGCTCATTGAAAGATGCTAATACCAGAGTAAACTCAATAGAAATAGAACCTCAGCTCTAGAAGAACGAACATCATATAATGAAGACAGGCTGAGCAACATCGAGTTCAAGGAGGACAGACAAGAAAAGAAACTTATTGTAAATGATCAGAACTTTCAAATAGTAGTGAAATTGCCAAGGAGAATTTTTCCCATATCAGAATTATTCCAGAAAATCAAATTCAAGATGCCTATAGGACACCAAACAGACCTAGCCAAATGAGAAACTCACTGAGAAACATCATCTTCAAAATGAATAACAGAGTGGCTGAAGCAGTGGTTCAGCAGTTATGGTGCTTGCCTGGCATGCGCAAGTACGTGAGTTCAAACCCCAGCATCACGTACACAATGAAGTCTCAGAGCAATGAAAGCCACATGAGAAACTAAATAACAATTATTTCTCCTCTTTCTCTCTCATGTCCCTCTCTCTTTAAAAAATGAAATAAAACAAATAAAATGAAGAACACAGAAATAAAGGAGAGAATCCTAAAAGCAGCTAGGGAAAAACACCAAATCACATTCAGAGGCAGACCAATTAAGTTCACTATATATTCCTTAGATCAGACAATAAAGGCCAGGAGAGCATGGAATGATATTCTTCAAACTTTGAAAGAAAATAATTTTCAGTCAAAGATAATATACCCTGCAAAACTCAGCTTTAAACATGATGGGGAAATTAAATACTTCAATGATAAATTTAAGGTGGCAAGGTACATGCACACAAAGCCTACACTACAGAAAATTCTCAAGGACATACTTCATTCAGAGGAACATGCAAATAACTTCCAAAACCCTTAAAGAAAAGAAGGCCAATAACCACAAATCAACCAAAAGGTATCCAAGATGGTACAAAACACAGCAATAGCCACAGTGTCAGGAACCCAGATTCCAATATCTATTCTAACTCTGAATGTGAATGGATTCAATGCCTCAATCAAAAGACATAGATTGGCTTACTGGATAAAAACAAAATCCAACAATATGCTACCTACAGGAGACACACCTTACTATCAAAAATAGACACAGATGGAAGGTTCAAGTTTGGCAAAATATTTACCAGGCTTGTGGCCTGAGAAAGCAAGCTGGCATAGTGATCCTAATAACTGATAAAGTTAATTTTGATCAAAAACTAGTCAGAAAGGACAAAGCGGGGCACTACATCATACTAAAAGGGACAATTCATCAAGAAGACATAATAATAGTTGACATTTATGCCCCCAATTACAAAACCACCAAATATATGGAAAAAATACTCAAGGATATTAAACCTGTCATTAGCCTCTACACAACCGTACTGGGGGACTTAAATACACCATTATCAACATTAGACAGATCATCAAAATAAAATAAACAATTAAGATGTCTCCAATTTGAGCAACTCTATTAATTGGTCTTAACAGACATATACAGAAAATGGGCTGAATTTACCGTCGTCTCAGCAGCTCATGGATCCTTCTCTAAAATAGACCACATTATAGTCTACAGAGCTAACCTTAACAAACACAAAAACTTTGATATAGTCCCTTGTATTCTGTCAGACCACAGTTCTATGATCTTAGCAATCAACAATAAGAAAAACAAAAGAAACTACTCAAACACTTAGAAATTGAATAATACCCTTTTAAATGAAGAATGGATAAAAGAGGTAATGAGAACAGAAATCAAGAAATTCTTGGAAATGAATGAGAATGATGAAACAATGTATCAAAATCTCTGGGATAGTATTTTTACTTAGTTTTTCATATGATTCTCATTGCTACAAGACATTATTGTGTATGTGGTGTTGGGGTTTGAACTCACATACTTGTGCATGCCAGGCAAGTGCCATAACTGCCTTGCTCTCCAGCCCTGAAGGCATTCTTAAGAGGTAAATTTATAGCACTGATTACCGTCATCAAAAATCAGGAAAGAGACCAAATAGTCTTAAGCTCCAACTCAAATCCCTACAAAAAGAGGAAAAATCTAATCTTAAACTTAATAGAAGACAGGAAATAACTAAAATCAGAGCTGAAAACAATGAAATTGAGAACAAAAAACAATACAAATTATCAACAAAACAAAGAGTTGGTTCTTTGAAAAAGTAAATAAGATTGACAAACACCTTGCCAACCTCACCAAAAGGAGAAATGAAATGAAGCAAATCAACAAAATCAATTTCCCTGATGAACATAGAAACAAAAATCCTTAAAAACATTCTAGCTATCCAGATCCAAAAATTCTTCAAAAAGATGATACACCATGGTCAAGTGGGCTTCATTCCAGGAAAGCAGGGCTGGTCCAACAGATGCAAATCAATATATGTAATTTACCATTTAAATAGAATGAAAAATAAAAATCATATAATTATCTAAATTGGTACAAAAAAGTCCTTTGATAAAATTCAGCACCAATTTATGCTCAAAACTCTGGAGAAGATAGGAATCAAAGGAAGATACTTTAATTTTTTAAGAGCCATTCATTGCAGACCCAGAGCTAACATAACGCTAAAAGAGAAAGAATTAAAGCATTTCCACTGAATTCAGGAACAAGACAAGGATAACCACTTTTGCTACTGTTATTCAATATAGTCCTTGAAATCCTAGCCAGAGCTGTTAGACAACAGAAGGAAATCAAAGGAATTCGAATAGGAAAAAGGAAGTCAAGATGTCTCTATTCACTGATGATGTGATCCTATACGTAGAAGACCTAATAAGCTCTACCTGAAGACTTCTAGAGTTTATAAACAATTTCAAGACAGTGGCTGGTTATAAAATCAACACTCATAAATAATTAGCTTTCCTACACTCCAGCAGCAAGTCAACTGAAGAAGAATTGAGGAAGTCTGTCCAATTCACAATCTCCTTAAAAAGATTAAAATACTTGAGCATCAATCTAACAAAGGATATAAAGGACCTCTACAATGAAAACTGTCAAACATTAAAAAAAGAAATTGCATAAGACCTGAGTAGATGGGGAAGCATTCCATGTCTGATTAGACAGAATCAATATAACTAAAATGGCCATTCCACTCAAAGACCTATATAGATACAATGCAATACCCATCAAGATACCAATGACATTCTTCATAGATATAGAAAAAGCAATTCTCAAATTCATATGGAATAACAGAAGACCCAGAATAGTCAAAACATTACTAAACAAGAAAGAGGAAGCAGGAGGTGTCACAATTCCTGACCTGAAATTATACTATAAGGCTATAGTAACAACATGGCATTGATATCAAAATAGAAATGAAGACCAATGGAACATAATAGAAGATACCAAGACAAACCCACAAATATTTAACCATCTGACATTTGATAAAGGGGGCAAAAACATAGTATGGAAGAAGGACAGCCTGTTCAACAAATGATGTTGAACAAACTGGATAGCCATATTCAGACAAGTGAAATTGGATCCTTACCTCTCACTCTGCACAAAAATCAAATCAAAATGGTTCAAGGATCTGGAAATTAAACCAGCAACTATACAATTAATTGAAGAAAAAATGAGACCAATACTACATGACATAGGTGTCAGCACCACCTTCCTTAACAATACACCCATAGAACAAGCATTAAAGGCAGGAATAAATGAGTGGGAGGCCATTAAACTAAAAAGCTTCTGCACAGCTAAAGAATTGTTCAAGAATGTCAAGATGGAACCTACAGAATGGGAGAAAATCTTTGCCTGCTACATGTCAGACAGAGGGCTAATATCCAGAATATACAAAGGACACAAAAAACTGAACACCAAAACTCCAAATAATCCAATCAAAAATTGTCTAGGGGACTAAATACAAATTTCTCAAAGGAGGAAGCCCAAGAATCCCATAAATATATGAGAAAATGCTCTAAATCACTAACAATCAGAGAAATGCAAATCAAAACTTCATTGAGATTCCACCTCACTCCTGTAAGAGTGGCAAAAATGAAGAATATAAACAATGACAAATGCTGGAGGGTTGTGAGAAGAGAGGAAAACTGTCACACTATTGGTGTAACTGCAAACTGGTATAGCCACTCTGGAAAGCAAAGTAGAGATTCCTCAAAAAACTATGGCAGGAACCGCCTTATGCCCCAGCTATCCCACTCCTGGGTATTTTCCCAAAAAGAGCTAGAATTGGCTTATTACAGAGATACATCACCATCAATTTTTAGAGCAGCCAATTTTTTTGTAGTTAAACTATGGAGCCAACCCCTCACTGGATGAGTGGATTAAAAAACTGGTATATACGTACAATGGCATTCTACTCCACTATTAGAGAGAATGATATCATGGCATTTGCAGCCAAATGGATGGAGGTGGAAAAAATTATGCTGAATGAAATATCCCAAACTCAGAGATTCAAGGGCCCAAAGTTTTCTCTCATATGTGGAAGCTAGAATACAATCAGAAACAGACTGAAAGTTGGCTAAGCTAATAATAACCTAAATATGGGTGAATTCTCACACGAACAGGAGGAACCTTGCCTATGATGTTGGAGGATGAAGGGAGGGTGGCAGGGTGGGGGGAAGGGAATACGTGGTATATCAAGGCAACTGGAGGGAGGGAGTAGGGGGGTTATCAACCCAGTGGGGAACCTTCAACTTCCATGAGAAGCCCAACTAATAGGGGGATTAAGTAGGGTGATACATGGGATTGGAAGGAACCCAAAAAGGAAGACTGTGGAATGACATCAGTCTCGACTTGCTCTGTCATTGTGCATGTGTTCATGATTGTATTCCCTCCTAAATGTAAGAGTATCTTAAACAAGTTAAAAAAAATCTAAGGGAGGTAGTGTTATACCAATCTTTTGTCCTATTCATCTGTCTTTTTCAGTTACTATCTGGTGTTATAATTGTTTGTTTGTATTCTCCATCAGACTGAATTTGCCTTGTTCACCATAATTATACCAACAGGCACTCAATACATATTTATTCACTGAATAGGCATAAAAAGTATGAAATAAAATAAAATGTATAGGAAAGCATCAGGGAGGAATGCTAGGGGTTCAAGTCAGCAGACATTAGTCAATTCTATGATTTTGGACAACTGGATAGTTTTCTTGCCTGTAAAATGGAGAGACTTCTATGTACTTTACTTGAGAATATTGTGGGGTTAAATGTCTGAACACTGAGATGGAACATCATGAGTTTCCATAAATGATAGTTGGCATGTAGTACTGATACCTTAGTATTCTGTTGGACAATTCTGAAAGGCAGACTGTGATGGCAAATTTAAAAAGAAAAGGTTTTTGTTTCATATGCTGTGCCTAAGGTTTCTGAATCTCTATGATAAAGTTGGAAAATCAGTATTATCATTCCTTCCATATGTGAGTTTGAACTTTGTTATTTACTTCCCATGGAGAATCCCATCTAATGTTCATCCTCATTCAACTGCTAGATTTCTCAGCAACATGATGTCACTCAGTATCACTGCAGGAAGGAGTAGCACTGGGGGAAAATATCTATGAGAGTGATAAGTAAAACTGACTCTACCAACTAAAAAAAAAAAAAAACTCTATTTCAACTTTAAGTAAACTTAAAAATACACCCAGCACTTCTTCCTAAATAAGCTGATGAGGCATACCACAGTTATAAGCTTTTCTGATTGATCTGGGACATGTCTATAACATCTAAGCCCTTCTTCAGCCCTGGATTTTTGAAGGATTCCTCAAATGTGATTTCCTTTCTTCTTTAAGACTCTTTATTCCTCTATCTGCATATTTTTTTAGACTTCCCCCATAGGATTCACCTGGTTTAAGAATTCCCACTGTACATTACAGACAACCTGGTGGTGTCTTCATTTTCCTCTACTGCCTGACTTCTTGGAAATCAGATCACTCTGAGGAACCAATTCCCTGATAGTCCTCTTGAGAAGTTTGACCATTTCCAAACTCCATGTACCAAGTGCCTGTTCAGAACAGGAGTGTCCTCCTGGTTCCCCTTCCAGTTTCCAAGATTCTTCTGTGCTTAATCAATGACCCCTTCTTTCAGTTCTATGGATTCTGTCATCCTTTAAAGTCACATGCCTGGACTTACTAAGGAATTTGGAAATTTCCTCAGTCTTCTGCCATGCACCATTAATATCCAGAGGAATTTCCTATGAAACAATCCAGATTCACATTTCTCCTTTATTGAAGTATAAAAAGTTTCATGTTCTATATTTCTGCCATCACAGGATCATATTTTGCCAAGGTCATAATCCATGACTATTCTTCATCAATGAGTTTAATCGCTAGTGGCCTTTTTGACCAACATTTGGGCCTCATGGGAGCTGTTCCCTCTCTGCTTGTTTTTTTATGCTGATTTCCTGGTCCTTCCTCCCTGCCTCTCCAGCCGAGGTACCTCAAGCATTACAGAGACCATGATTACAAGCCTTGTTCATGGGAGCCCCGCTCCCTAGTCCTCCTCTCTTCCCAGGTTGATACTCCTGCTCCTCCAATTAGTGTTATTACAAAAGCCATCTTCATGCAAAGCAGTGTTTTATGGGTTTTCCTGTCTTGCCCTGAGGGCCAAACCTCTGGCCAATTTCCTAATTTGGCATCTCAACCTTTTTTCTTTTATATACAGTTTGAGAGGTCATGACAAAAGGGATAAAAACACTTGAGAATTCTATCCCCGCATTGAACTTCAGAGTGACTGAGATGAAAATATTTAAAAAGTTGGTCTTTGCAGCCAGGGAGGTCATCAGGCCCTATGTCAATGAAGGAGGATTTCCCCAGATTTCAAGGCACCCTCAGTTATTGAATGCTGAATCTAATCTTTCTCACTTAAAAGCTTGACTCACAAATGCAGAATGATCTTAAATTCCTTCCTCCCATCTCTCCTGATAATGGCTCTGTTTTGAAGGACATGGTGAGGGGAAAAGGTGAGGGAATGGGAAAAGTCATTTTAGAGACCTGGGCATGAGGTCTTTTCTAGGTCACCCTAGTCTTCTCATTTCCCACACCAACTCTTTTCCTATCTCTGAGTCAAAATCTTTCTGGCCTTTTCTCCTCACCTTGTAAAATGGAAGCCGTACTCAGTTTACCTGATAGCCGGTACTCACCAATGGGTCTCAGCTGAAAGAAGTCCTTGACCTTCATTTGAGTCACTTAAACTATTTTGTTTGCATCCTCTCTCAGTTTGGTAGCCTTGAACTCTGTGAAAGTATTTGAACTCAATTATGCATTTCCTTCTGTCTGTCCCTTCTTTTCCGTCAGGCGTGCCTTCACAAACGTTTAACATGATCATTTGCTCTTTAAGTTGGTTTCTCTCTTCCAAGGGGCTATTATTAATTGCACTACTTTTCTGACAACCAGGGACTACCACAGGGACAAAGAGCAAATGCACTCCTGAGACCTAGTACCCATTAAAACTACCACAAAACGTGTACCAACCCTAACTATAACAGGGACTTAAAGAGGCTGCGTTTGCTAAGAAACCCTGACTCTTCACTTAGGTCTGCAGATGCCCAAAGGGTAACTAAAAGCAGGGTAAAGCTGGACATATCTCCCCTTATTTTATATCTGTTTCTTTTACTATTTTAATGTAGGCATGTTAATCTCTTAAAGAATGTCTGCATAATTAAATAAGGTTTATTTTACTGAAATTTGCCTAAGCCATCTTGTCCCCCTTCAAGACTGAATATACCAAGATATGAGTAACTAAGGTAGTTTCAAGACCTGCAGGAACACTCAACTGGCACCTTTTAAAATGTTCTGTTCCAGAGCCCCTATAGCAGTGCCTAGAAGTCTGTAGTCACTGCCTGAAACTTTGCAGATAGATCACCCTGTGATGAGATCAACCTGCTAAGCGGGAGAAATTAGCCCATGGCAGGAACTGATACTGTCCCCGCTAAGTAGGAGGGAACCAAATTGCCCCTTCAAGTGATAAGGACTTCTCCAGAGCCACCTGGAGAACCAGAACTGAGAAAATGATCAACCAGAGTCTAACCCACCCCAGCTTGTCTCCTCCTGTGTTTGCAGAGCTGTCTGAATTCTCTCTTTTCAGTCCTCTCTCCTTGAGGTAAATTCCACAGTTAAAGCTTTGCGTGTGTGTTTGTATTCCTTGCCTCAGTTTCATTTCTTTTGTCACTGGGTCAGAAGTTCCCATCTCTGGTATCACTTCCTTTTTTTTTTTTT
>PVKS010024778.1:0-30660 GCA_004027875.1 Aplodontia rufa | reverse complement strand
TCACTAAGTTGCTTAGGGCCTGGCTTTGAACTTGTGATCCTCCTGTTTCAGCCTCCTGAGTCACTGAGATTATAGGTTTGCACCACAAAGACTTTATTTTTTTGTTTTATTATTATTTTTTACAACAAAGACTTTTAACACATTGACTTTTGCAGTCAAATGCTCTACCCCTGAGCTATACCCCCAACACATTGACTTTTGGAGGATATTTCAGATCTAAACTATGGTACCAAGTTTTGATAAAGAGAGTCTATTTTAAAATTTTATGCTGTTCTCAGACAATAAAATTATAAGTTTAAAGTAGGCTTGTATACGTATTTCTTTTAATGAGATGAAAACCACGCATCCTACATTTATTATAGCTTTAAAAGTAAACTTCGTTCAAGTGAATAATTTTCTGTTGGAAAGCATAGAAATGAGGTGTTTCAAAATAACTACTGAAATTTTTATTGTCTTTTGAACTCTTGTACCCGTAACATGATGATGGTGTAAGAAAGCAAGTGGCAAAAGCAACAGCCATTAACAATGCTTCAAATAATCAATGAACAAAAATGTGATTGATGGGAAAATCGGCTTAGATTGCAGAAGCTCTAATGTTAGTCTCATGTGATTGCTGTTCTTACAATAACAACATATGCATTAGATAATAAATGGAGTGTGACCTACGCTAGCAAGAAGGGGCCTACATGAACCATCCAGAATGACTCTTGTGACATTCTTGCATCGTAATCCTGGCAGGCATGGGTAGCTCCAAGCAGGAAGTGCATCCTGGCTGTTAGCTGTCGGGGGGAACATGGGCTCTCTGTGGACTGATTAACACATGGATATTTTGGAATGTTCGAGAAGATCTTGGGTGCCAACTGGATGCATTTTGGAATGGATTAGGTGACCGGAAGCAGCAGATTCCTTCCAGTGTTGACATTCTTTAACTCTAGCTTGTTTAGAAAGTAACGGATGGGTTTGGTTCCTCGTGGGACTGCGACCGGCACGCAGAGGTGTGTGGTTAAGGTCGTGCACACGGAGAACGCGATGCACCTCATCCCTGCTTGGAGGTTGTGCTGCTTCCAGCTGCAGCAGCGAGTGGAAAGCAAGACTTGGGCTCTCTTGGTCCTGTTGTCACGGGGCCCGTGTATGGCGAACACAGCTCCTGTCAAGCGTAATTCGGGAAGGAAGGATGTAGAAAGCCTGCCTGGGGCGGGGAGAGGCAGGAAAGGAGAATCATGGCCTTGTCCACGGCACAAGTCGCAGTCTTGAAACCCCTGATCACTCTCTCCTGCTCTGATTAAGCCAGATGCTGACGGGCTGATTAAAGTCACTGCTAAACTTCAGGGACATCTGCTGCCACCAAATGTTAGTGGCTTATAAGCATTAGAGAGCAATAGAGAGCAGAGGGGAGGAACTCCTCTCATTTTGAATCTGTGAAGAGCAAGTACATTTTGTCTTTTAGTTTTGTGCCTCCTTCCTCCAAAACATCATTAAAAGCTACCTTGGAAAGGGCTGTTAGTCACTTGCAAACATTATTAGAATAAAGCGCGGAGTCATTTATCACTAAGTCAGGGTCAGTAAATTCGAGAAGTCCTGCTCCTCCTCACCTCATGAAGCTGCCAGCAGCTCTGTAGTCCTGCGTGGGAGGTGGAGAGGTTTGTAAAGTGGATGCTGCGGCTGTGTCTGCCGTCCACTAAAGGAGAACGCTCCACAGAGTCCGTCAGTCCCGTTCATCTCAGCGTTGTCACCTGCGCAGGAAGGGTGCTGACTTAACACACGGTGTCATTATGCTGGACACGTGGGCCATGGTAAGAACATGGCACACCAACCCTTCAAGAACCCCAGTCCCTCACGTCATTCAACCTCACAGATAAACAGATGAAAAATCACACTTGCAGGGCTGGCGCGGTGACTCAGTGGTTACAGCGCTCGCCTGGCATGTGCGAGGACCCGGGTTCGAATCCCAGCACTAGTACACAGCTAAGTCTTGGAGAAACAAAGGCCAGATGAAAAAATAAAATCGATTTGCTCTTTCTCTCTCCCTATCTTTAGAAAAAAAAAATCACATTTGCTTTCCATTAAGGTCTTGGAAATGACTATGCACTCACTTCGCCTTTAATTACAAACTCTCTAATTGAATGAATGTGTGGGTGACTCATTTCCTGCAGGTCTCTTGCAGTCTGGCGCCTCTCAACAAAGCTCTCCAGATTGGAAAAGAGCTTATTCTTGCCAAACTTTGGACTTTCTAAAAGCAAAATTAATTGACTTTCCAGGCAAGTCCATTTCATTTCCTGCATACACTATCTTCACTTCCTCCTAGTCCTCGTGAAAGTCATCATGCCAGACCTTCATCCATGATATTCAATGAAACTTCTTTAGTCCTCTCCAGTGACTTCCAGCTGGCTCAGCCTTGTGGACACTTCTCAGTCCTCTTCATATTCACCTTCTCTTCTGTATTTGACACTTCTATTTTTGGATACGGAGATTGAATCCAGGGGGCACTTAACCACTGAAATATATCCCAGCCCTTTTTATTTTTTATTTTGAGACAGGGTCTTGCTAAGTTGTTGAGGCTGGACTCTAACTTGTGATCCTCTTGCCTGAGCCTCCCAATTTGCTGGGATTACAGATGTGTATCACTGCACCTGGCTTTATCATGCCTTCTTTGAAATGCTTTCTCAACTGTCTTTGAAACTCCTGGTTTTTGTTTTACAGTGCTCCTTCTCAGACTCTGTTGCTGGTTCCTCTTCTTCTTCCAGACTTTTAAATTTTGGAGGTTCCTGTGACTTAATATTTGAAACTCTTTTTTTTCACATTTTCTTTATATGGCACATTATAGTTGTATGATAGGATTTATTGTTACATATCTGTTCCTGTGCACAATATACAAATACAATTTGACCAATATTGCCCCTCTCCCTCCTTGCGAATCTCTTCCTTTGTATCTGCTGTTGTCTGGGTGGTGGCTTTGCCCAGTCTCAGGGTTTCAGATATGCTGTGTTGATAACCTCAAATTCATAGCTGCCATATGGACCTAGATGCAAATCTTTGGATTCCTATATTTAATTGCATTTCAAAATGCCCATTAAAAATGGAGACACCAATGCTGAACAACCGAGTTCCTGTTTTCTCCCCATCAATCCATCTCAGGAAACGTCAGCTCTATTCCTTTCCTTATCTAGACCCAACACCTTGAGATAGTCTTCAAACCTTATTTTTTTTTAAGAGAGAAGGACAGTGAGAGAGAGAGAGAGAGAGAGAGAGAGAGAGAGAGAATCAATTTTTATTGAGTTTTTCACATGGCTTTCATTGCTCTGACACTTAGTTGTGTACGTGGGTGCTGGGGTTTGAACCGTGTACTTGGCATGCCAGGCAAGCGCCGTAGCTGCTGAGCCACCGCTCCAGCCCCCAGTTGTCAACTCTTATCGGTTACAAGCTACATATCATTAGTTAGAAAACCTCGACTGTCCTATTTTCAGACATACATCCAGAATTCAACCACTTTTCAGCACGCATAACATCGGGCCGCTAAATGCAGCACCTGGACCAAGGTACCACCTGTTCTCACGTTGGTTGCTCCAGCGGTCTCCCTCTGTGCCCCTCTCCCAGGCCTAATCATATTTAGCACAGACAAAAGGTTTTTCCAGCTGCCCCCTTGGCATTCTCTCCAGAGCATGTTTCCCTAACAGTGATCTCATCTTAGCATAGTTTAGAATTTGCATAAGCTGAGAATTTCCCAAATCATCAAATCCTAGGTCTTTTTGCATAAGTTTTTTTTCTTCAATTTGTCTCTTTCCTCTAGCAATTTAGTACAGGCAAGGAGAAAGCAGGCTACTTCTTCAACACTTTGCTCGGAATTTCCTCAGCTAAATATCTACATTTTTCACCTGCAAATTGTGCTTTCTACACAAAGGTAGGTCACAATTCAGTGAAGCTTTCTGTCACTGTATGAAAAAGATCACTTCTCTCCCAGTTTTTTGTTTTCCTTAAAGGGAGAGGGAGCAAAAGAGAGAATCAATTTCATTTAGTTTTTTTTTTTTTCTCATCTGGCTGTGTATGTGGTGCTGGGGTTCAAACCTGGGTGCTGGCACATGCCAGGAAAGCGCTCTACCACTGAGCCGCCTCTCCAGCCCCTCTCTCCCAGTTTTTGTTTTGTTTTTAAAGACAGAAGGACACTGAGAGAGAGAGAGAGAGATAGGAGAGAGAATCAACTTTTATTGAGTTTTTCACATGGCTCTTGTTGCTCTGACACTTAGTTGTGGACGTGGGTGCTGGAGTACTTGGTGTAACCCCCCTCTGTTAACAAGGCGCCTGCAGCTTCTCTCCCTGGCTCTAATCTTCCTGGTTCTAATCTTCCTGGCTCTAACCTTCCGGGCTCTAATCTTCCTGCAGGCACAAACATACACCCAATGACCTACTTTCACCTCTGTCCTTGGGGCAGCAGACCAATCAGCATCTGCCCTCTGCTCTTAACTACCCCAACCCCCATGAAAATCCCTATAAATGCTTTTGCACACCCGCAATGAACGGGGAACCCATCTCCAACGATTGGTTTTGGTCTCGTTGCGCTGGTTTAACCCTTTCACTTGGCATGCCAGGCACGGGCCGTGACCGCTGAGCCACCGCTCCAGCCCCCCTCTCCCAGTTTTTATCGAAGTGTTTCTTGTTTCCTCTGGGTGAGGCACAGATGGCCTTATGAGATTGCTAGCTCAGCTTTCAGAGCTCTCCCACTCAGTGTTTCAGTGGGGTTAGGACTGGTCGCCCTGACCTACTGTAACAGCTTTCGGTAAAATCCTCCCTACCTGTTTACCTTGGGTGCGATTCTGCTTTGACCCTGGTTTCAGAAGGTCGCCACCACCCCTTGATCATTTCAGCCGAGGCTCTCCAATATGGATGTAAAGATGATCTTTTAGAGAATTTTTTTAAAGAGAGGGACAGTGAGAGAGAATCAATTTCATTTAAATTTTTCATGTGGCTTTAGTTGCTCCGACACTTTGTTGTGTGCATGGTGCTGGGGTTTGAACCCGCATCCCTGCGCGCGCAAGGCAAGTGCCGAAAGCGCTGAGCCACCGCTCCAGCCCCTAGAGAAGATTTTTGGAAAACTTTTCATTTTGATTCCTCTGAAGGTGTGGCATGCCTGTGTCTAGAAGAACAGTAGAGAACACAGCTCTTGACCCCCTTCTGCAGGGTATGTCCTGTTTCATCTCAATTTTACAACTTCCCCTAGCAGTATCCCAGTTAGACTTACATTTTCCTCTTTGCAGCTATTAAATGATAATAAAAAATATAAAATTGTAACTCTTGTATGAGTATAAAATGCATAATTGTTAAAGACGTTATCTAACTCATTAGCCAATGAGGAATCAAATAGATATTTTACAGGTTTAAAAGAGAATCCTGTGGGCTGGAGTGTTGGCTCAGAGGTGATAGCACTTACCTGGCATGTCCGATGATGCAGGTTCAAACCCCAGCACGGCATACACAACAAAGCGTCAGAGCAATGAAAGCCAGATGACAAACTAAATAAAGTTGATTCTCTCTTTCTCTTTGTCACTGTCTGTCTCTCTTAAGAGAGGAAAAAAAAAAAAAAAAAAAAAGAGGATCCTGGCTTCTCCACAGGGGGGATGGAACAAGCATACTTTTAACAGAATTTGCATTTCTATAGAGAAGAATTATTTTGCATTGTTATTAGTACCAGCAATTTACAGAGATGTAAAATAGTTTCCAGAGAATCTTAATTCCGTTAGCATGGAGACACTCTCATTTTCCTTTGAAGCTCCAATTTCCCCCTCTGCAATCTTTTTAAAATAAAAATTTTTTAAAGAGAGAGAGGGGCTGGAGTGGTGGCTCGGTGGTTACGGTGCTTGCTCTGCATGTGCGAGTCCACAGGTTCAAACCCCAGCACCCACGTACACAACTAGTGTCAGAGCAACGAAAGCCATGTGAAAAACTCAATAAAAATTGATTCTCTCTCTCTCTCACTGTCCTTCTCTCTTTAAAAATAAAAGAGTGAGAGAGAAAGAGAAAGAGTATCAATTTTATCTGGTTTTTCTTGTTGCTCTAACACTTTGTTGTGTACGTGGTGCTGGGGTTCAAACCCACATCCCTGCGAAGGCCAGGCAAGCACTGTAACTGCGGAGCCACTGCTCCAGCCCCCCACCTCTGCAATCTTGGTCCATGTTTTTCACTGTAAGACGCAGAATTGCAGGATAACAATGCTGGACAACTCTTAAAATTTCTCAGGATTGGTTTTTTTTTTTTTTCTTTTTGATGGTGCTGGGGATTGAACCCAGAGCTTTGTGCATGCTAGGCGAGTGCTGTACCACTGAGCTACATTCTCAGACCAGGGTTAGGCTCTGAGTAACTATTTTATTCACAATCTTAAAAAAGGGGAAACAGTATTTTTCAATAGAAGCACCCAATGAGTCTGAGAAAGGATTTGGGGAAAGTACTGCTCCGTTAAGGGTCAACAAAGCTCAGAATCTCAAGAGGGAAGAACTTTTGTGCTCCTGGGTGGGGAGGGGAAAGGTTGATGTGACCAGAGTGTGCAAGATGGTTTCACATTCGAAATGGAATTGGCCTGAGCCCTTTGAACCTCAGTGTGGTTCTGCAAAGCTCCTCCCAGGACCGCCCTGGGCAGAAGCTCCAGGAGTTTGGGGCTGGGCACGTGAGCAGGGAAAGTCAGTGGGCACGAGATGGACGGGAGGGACGCTGCCTGGCGGTTCGTCAGGACCCTGGGAAGCCCTCAACGTCCAGTTTCATGGCTCTGTGTGATCTTTGCCCTCAGTTTCAGTGTGCAGCATGAGGTGGCATAAAGTAGTCATTGCTCAGTGTTCACGCATCTTAGGGACAATAGCAACAACATGCAAATTAGCCACGGGGAGTGTTCCTGACCACATACAATTACGGGTATTTAAAATTTTTGGATGCTAATTAAACCCAAAGTTCCTTGTGAATAGCGCCAATTTGCCTCCAAATAACACGTTACAGAGAGAGAATAATTTACCATAAGTGACTGCACCAGCAACAGTGGCTGGCACACAGAGAGAAGCCATTCGATAAATGTGTGTGGTACCCAGTGGCTGGAGAAGCATCCAGAAAGAGTTTGCATTTTTCTCTGCTGAAATGCACTACATGTCCAGTTCTTGAAAAAGATACAGTTGGCTTCGAGCAGGGATGTCCTCGCCCTTCGCTACCTGCCTTTCCCTTGGAATCCTGGAGATGTCAAGGTCTCTTATCCTTTCTTTGGCTCTGGGGAACCAAAGCACAGAGCTCAGGAGTGCACTGCAGTATCTCAGATGTTCCTCTCTGTAGTTTCTGCTAGAAAATGCAAAGGGCATATCAGGAGAGTTGGTCTGCTTATTATAAGTCATTTAGGAGCGCTAAAAGGTAGAAAATACAGTAATCTGAGCTCATATTACTAAACTTTATTCTGCCAGACAGAAAGCCGCTGTGCCCAACTAGAAATGCATCTCGTGAATCAGTCTCGGGGCCGAAACTTGTTTAGATGAACTATTTGAGGCAGCTTGTGATTAGCTTCTTGGTAAAAAGTAGGAAGATGAGACACATAGTTATTGAGGAGGCTTTTAATATATCCATTCCTGCAATTCAGTAGCTTATCCTAAGTATTACTTCGCCTTCTATACACGAGTCAAGAAAGGAAACAGATCTTTAGCTTTAGTTATCAAAAAATCCTAGCTTGAAGTGTCCTAGGGCATAAATTCTCAGGGGAAACTCTCTCTCCCATATATATGTATTATATATATATATTTTTTTTCTTTTTTTTAAAGAGATAGGGACAGTGAGTGAGAGAGAGAATCAGTTTTATTTAGTTTTTCATGTGGCTTTTGTTGCTCAACACTTTGTTGTGTACGTGGTGCTGGGGTTTGAACCTGCGTCCTCCTGCATGCCAGGCAAGTGCTGTAACTGCTGAGCCACCACTCCAGCCCCTCCCCCATACTTTTGAGTTCAAAGAGCCATTGTTTTGTTTTAGAAATAAAGGATTATAATCCCTTCCAAGCTTTTTAAAAATTTTTTTATTAAGGAAT
Organism: Aplodontia rufa; assembly: GCA_004027875.1. Lineage (NCBI taxonomy): Eukaryota > Metazoa > Chordata > Mammalia > Rodentia > Aplodontiidae > Aplodontia > Aplodontia rufa. The sequence continues at coordinate 22,627 of PVKS010024778.1, read as the reverse complement.
TGAGTTATTATACAATCATAAATCGTACAGAGTAACAATATGATGTGCATTTGTTCTTAAACCAGAATTACTCCCACATCACCCACACCCCAGTCTCTTAATTCTTCTACATTTTGCCCCTTAGAAGCGATATGAATGCTTAGATTGTGAATTTTTCAGAATTACCTTCAAAGCTTTTGTAGAATCTGTTTTTTTAAAGAGAGAGAGAGAGGGAAAGAGAGAATCAATTGTATTTAGTTTTTCGTGTGACTTTTTGTTGCTGGAACATTTCATTGTGTGCGTGGTGCTGGGGTTTGAACTCACGTTCTCGTGCAAGCCGGGCAAGTGCCGTAACTGCTGAGCCACCGCTCCAGCCCCATTGTAGAATCTGTTTTGCTGTATTTTGGTATCTCATGGAAATCCAGACCTGAGATTGGGATAGGATTCAGACAGGATGCTAAGGGTCTCACTGCCTTTTACACAACAGCTCTGTACGGTTCTGCTTTCTCCCTGACCGCAGCCCCCTCGTCTGGCAGACCTCACATTGGCAATTGACGGACACCTTCAAAGGCTCGCTTGACACCGTGGACAGGGCTTTCATATCAGCCTTTCAGTAGAGACCGGGAAAAGTCATTCTAGCGGGGGGACGTGGCTGTTTTGATCAGGGGGTTTTGGGTTTGATCTCTGCTTGGATCTCAAGAGAGGGTGCACAGGGAAAGACAGGAAAGCCAAGGTACCCGCAAAGTAGATCTGTAGATCTATGGCTTCAATTATTAGAAAGCTGCTTTTTACTGTGCGTCAGAATGGTGACAGTCAGAAAGGAAGCCTCCATGTAAGGAGCACGTTCCTTTTTACCTTTCTGCCGGTCCCTGTCTTTGTGTTCAGCTGAGTCACAGTTAATGCTGTGGTGTCCATGACAGCAGTGAAGCTCTTTTCCTGTGAGCGTTAGTTATATCGATGGCAGATTTAAAATCTGATTCCGACCTGACGCGTCTTACATTCCTAGGGAAATGCAGCGTAGCACGAACACCTAAATCCTTTATCTCTGCAACACTGCAGGCGGGGTTTCCTTGAAATTGTGAGTTAGACATCTCACACTGAAGATTTATAGAAGTTTTCTTACCCTAGTACAAAAAGATAAACACTCACTGATTGCTTTCCTTCCCAATGCCACGAAGGCAGCGTTGATGTTTATGTAGGAAAGGGATGTTTGGCGGTGGTGGGCGCAGAAGCAACCATTCTGTGCTTGATTTCATGCACAATGGTCAGGGAACATCTTAGGGCATACGAAGGTTAGTACTTAAAGTGGAATTGTGCACAGCAAGTGAATGCACAAGTTGGGCTACTGTGCCTATCACTGTCACCTCTGATTAGGATTCTTCATCATTGTTTCAAGTAAACCGATAATCTATTATCAGTCTATTTTTGTTTTTATTGCATGTGCTTTAGGGGTCTTGTCCAAAAAAATCCTTATACTAACAGCTATACCCATATTAGTGTCCTGAAGCATTTTCTTTATGTTCTTTTCCTATTAGTTTCTTGTCTTGCATTTAAATTTTAATCCTTTTCGAGTTGATTTTATTAACTGGGTGGAGATAGGAATCTAGCTTCATTTTTCTGCATGTGAATGGCCAGTCTTCCCAGCACCGCTCAGTGAAAAGACTGCCTGTTCTCCATTCTATATTCTTAGAACCTTTCTAAAACAAATCAGTTGGCTGCTGGGCGTGTTGCACATCCCTAGAATCCTAGCTACTCAGGAGACTGAGGCCGGAGGATCACAAGCTCCAGGCCAGCCTCAGCAACTTAGTGAGACTGTCTCAAAATAACATAGAAAGGGGTTGGGGATAAAGATCAGTGGTCGAACACCCTGAGTTCAATCCCCAGTTCTGCAAAAACCAATCAACCAATCCGCTGTCCATGTACGTATGGGTTGACTTCTAGACTCTACCCTGTTCCATTGGTCTAGGTCTCTGTTGCCTTAAATGATTTTCTTAAATTGCTTAAGCATAATTGTAATTTGATCTTTTTGTTTTAGGATAAAGCATTCACATTTTTATTATTTTCTTTTCCTCTGTTAATATATCAATTGTACTTTTAAGAACTATTTCAGAGGCTATTTTAGAGATTACAATATGCATGCTTACCGTATCACCGTCTAACACACATTCTTAATTCTCAACCAATAATGTAGGGCATTTGGATGAGAGAATCAACTTTATTTATTTTTTTCATCTATTTTTTGTTTTCCCAACACTTAGTTGCGTATGTGGTGCTGGGGTTCAGGCCAGGGTCCTTGTGCATTGTGGACAAGTGCTCTACTGCTGAGCCACTGCTCCAACCTCTAGCCATTTTTTTCTTTTTAAAAGAGTTAATCTTTCGATGACAAATTCTGTCATTTTCCTTCATCTGAGACAATTTTGATCTTCCTTTCATTCCTCCTGGCTATTTTCAGTGGCTATAGGTTTTTGGCTCATTTCTCATTAGAATCTAAGGAGGCTAGAAGAAAGTGGATTGGAATATGGGGGAAAAGATCTGGACAAAAAAATTCGTATTCGCAGGTAACTATTAATTGTACATCTATAAATAAAGTAGCAAGCCATGAAGTTACAGGCTAGATATGTTCTTTGTTTTTAAAGGTGTTTCCTATTTCTCTGAATACCTTGAATTTACAGCACAGGATAACTCATATTTTCAGGTTTGGGGTGGAATAAAAGGGAGAGGGTAATTCAAGGTGGAAGGAGGATAAAAGCGTACAATTGGTTGGTTTGGTTAAATAGCAGTGAAGTTTCTCAAGAAACATTTTCTACATTAACATTTTCAACATTATCTTAATCAACTTTTTCTGGTTCTTCAAATTTTATCATGGAAGTCTGATTCCTCCCAACAGAGTCCTCCGAGGAGATACAGTAGTGTCAGTTTTTAGCATGGTTATAAAACTGCTTTCTGTGGCTGGAGCGGTGGCTCAGTGGTTACGGTGCTTGCCTCGTGTGCGCGAGTACCTGGGTTCAAACACCAGCACCGCGTACGCAACGAAGTGTCTGAGCAACAAAGGCCACATGAAAAACTAAATAAAATTGATTCTGTCTTTCTCTCTCTCTCTCTCTCTCTCACTGTCCCTCTCTCTTAAAACAAAACAAAACAAAAAAACTACTTTCTGAATGGGTCAAGATTTTTAAGACTTGAAAGCTGGACTTACTGTTTTGCTAATTTTAAAATGGTGTTCAAACTATAAACCAGTTACTCTGTTCTGGTGACACCCCAAAAGTAATTCCGGTTTAAGAGACTTACAAGATTTTGGGACACAGATATTCTTCTGTGCTAGGGAGAGGGTTTGCAACATCCCCCAAATATAGGTCCACCACCAAACAAGTGAGGAACTTAGAAATGTGTAAGGAGATTATCAAGGTAACCTGACATCTAACATACGAGAGAAAAATTGCCTTTGCTAAAGAAATTAGGGGAGATCATCTTAAATTCTTTTCAAAAGTTCTTGTGGGTGAAGTCAGAAAAAACATTTTATTTTTATAAAGGCCATGGCTAATGCTATTTTTCTTTTTTTTTTGTGGAATATTTGAATTCATGTTGAATTTTCCTTTATGTGATATGAATAATTAAAGTATCCAAGGCAGGCCCTGAGCTCAATCATCATTGAATCTGATAAGATTTAGCCCCCAAATGAGTAAATTATCACCATAGTTGATGTTTTTGTCAGTTTGAGTTTAAGAAACAGTCTGAAATTTCCTTTAATTGAGGAAGTATGTGCAAACTCACTTCACTCTGGGAAACATAATCTAGAATCATGTTGTACTAAAAAATTCAGAATTTCTAAAATTTTCATTGTCAAGTAGTTTTTAAATATCCAGGAAAGAAGGGATTTATTTTTAGTGCCCTCCATGGAAAGTTTCATAAAATAGTTGATTTAGCTAGGCCTTGTGGAGAACCCCTATAATCCCAGTGACTTGGGAGGCTGGGGCTTCAGGAGGATTGCAAGTATGAGGCCAGCCTCAGTAACTTAGTGAGGACCTAAGCAACTTAGTGGGACCCTGTCTCAAAATAAAAATAAAAGGGCTGAGGATGTGGCTCAGTGGTAAAGTACCTCTAGATTCAATTCCTAATACCAAAAAAAAGTTGATTTAAATAATACAATTAAACTTATTATATTCAGATTTAAATTTTAAATGGTGTCTTCAGATCTAATATTAAAACTTAAAAAAGTGTTACTTTTAATTTGATGCCCTCACATGGTGGAGAGAATAGATTTAACATAGGGAACATGATAATTAATTACTATTTTAATCTTAAGATGAAAACATTAAGCTTGTCTAGAAGACTAAAAAGAAGACTAGAAAAAGTTAGCTTATTAATAAAAAATAAACAAATGTTACGGAAACCTTCTGGGCAACATGATATGATTTGAATTTGAAAATTATTTTCTTATGTTACAAATTAATAAACTACCTCCACCCAACAAAACTTGCTGTGATGGTGAAAATATTCTATAATACAGTGGTTATCGAGCCCTTGAAATGAGAATAGTTAAGACTGAGGAAGAAAATTTTATTTTTGACTTTTAATTAGTATAAATTTGAACTTAAATGTCCACATATGGCTGAATCCCAGACAACAAAGCTATAGAGAGAAAATTACAACACTAAGGAAAGTTGTATAATTAAATGTTTAGAGTCCTGAGTATTTGCAAATTGTCATAAATGCCGGAAGGAACCAATGAGAACAGAAATAAGGATAACAAAAGGCAACATTCTTGTTTTCTTTCCAAAGCTCTTTAGCACAGCTTCTACAGAATAGCTCATAATCACGAAATATCAGACTGTCAACCAAGAAACACATGCTCTTCAAACAAACATTTTTAAATCCTAGACAGTCACTGAAGTGGCTTCAGCACCTCTTCCAATGTCCCCTTTCCATTTTTGATTCTGTTTGGACTACGTTAGTGCCTGGATCTCTATCTTTTTCTTTGTACCCTTGGACTCTACCAGTCTACCACATAGTAGGTGTGAGTAAATAGCTGAGAGTACGTTGGTTGTTAGTCTATGCTCCTTGAAGGCACGTAGCTCAAAATCTGCAACAAATGCTTGCGATCTGTGAGTATTTACATGGAACATTTAATATCTGGATATATATGTATATATATTCACTTTCACTTTTGTATGAGCTAGAAAAGTTTAGTGTGACTCTCTCCCCGCTGTTGACTTCCTGGCTTAGAAGTCTGCGTGTTAAATGTTAAATTTATTGCCAAGAGCTATGAGTCTTCTATACTTGGAAGAGAAGTGGATTTCATGAAATGAATATATAAAAGTCTGAGGAGATGCGCATATTTTAAAATGTTATGTGACTTGCGAGTCACTTCACTCAGCAAGAAAAGCAGCTGGCCCCTTCAGCGACCATGTCTACAACATAGATGCCAACGTCTGCTCCATCATCTTTGTCTTAGTATTTGGGATTTTCCTCGTTAGAAAGTGCTCTTTTCTTTGTTAAATTAGTTTTTGAGGTGGGGGTATGGATTGGCAGAACTCTCAGTAAAACATCGAACAGGGTTCTGTCTTACCTGGGGGTCCTGATGTATGTGCCGGTAAAATCCCATAAGGCCTCCTGGACACTCTGTGGCAAACATTCTCTATTAGCGTCTCTGAAATGAGTGACAAACTTCTTGCGGAAAGAAGAGGACGGTGACTTCTCAGATGCTGCTCACATTTCCTTATGGGTTATGCTCATTTTTATTAAATTTTGGTCATTTTCATTGCTAAGTAATTAACTGAAAAATTTGCAGAGCATGGTTTCTTCCATGTGCTGAATGTACTCTGGAGTGGTTTAGATTGCAGAGGATGTCAGTGATTGGTTGTTCACTAAAAATCTAAGGTGTTTTCTCCCTGGAGTTGATGTGGTTTGATGGCCACGGAAAGCCCATGCAGTTCTTGAGTCACATGCTCAGGGAGGAGCCAGGTGATTGCCAGGAAGATAGTCGTGCAGACTGGGAGGTTACTGGGAGCTATGACTTCTTGTTTCTTCTTCCTCCTCCCCTCCTCCTCCTTCTCCTCCCCCTCCCTTTTCCCCTTCTTTCCTTCCTTCCTTCCTTCCTTCCCTCCTTCCTTCCTTCCTTCCTTCCTTCTTTCTTTTTGGTACTAGGGGCAATTAACCACTGAGCCGCATTCACAGCTCTTTTTATTTTTTATTTTGAGGCAGGGTCTCAAGTTGTTTAGGGCCTCACTAAGCAACTGAGGCTGGCTTTGAACTTGTGACCCTCCTGTCTCAGCCTCTCTGGGATTACAGGCATGCACCACCATGCCCAGCCAGGAGCTCTGACTTCGTACCAATAACCATTGCCAATTTGCCATGCACATTAGTGCAATCCACCTTGGAATCAATTCTCTGGCTTTATCTAAACCTTCCTATGACTGTAGTGGTGGCAAACATGTCAACTACAAACTCTTAAGAGACCCACGGTCATGAACATCCCTTCAAATGGTCGCGAATTCCTTACCCACTGAAGCTGTATGCTTTCCTTTTCTTGATATGCATGTTGAAATAACTAGCACTGGACTTTCCTTCTTGCTGTACAAATCAGGAAACAGGAAAAAACACATAAAAATTGTTTTCAGAAATTGGGCAATAAGAGGTAAAGAAAAGCAAATGATGTGAGCCCTACAGGTGCCCTGGCTGCAGTCACCTGGAGGTCCTTTGTGGACCATGGTACAGGAGATGACAAGCCACTGAGTTGAGAAGACAGAGATCAGAGCTTGGAGCATTGGGTAGGATTTTCAGGGAAGTGTGCTGCAGAAGAGGGGGGTAAGCAGAAAGTAGCTCTGGAAATCAGATTATTCACATGCGTCGGAGAAAATTGCACAAGAACAACTGGGGAACTGCAAGCTCAACAGTGTCCAAGACTCAATCAGACTGAGACAGCTTCTGTTCACCAGCACAGAGGGATCTCACTGAAACGTGGCGTATGCAACAGAGATGACGCGAAGCTTAGGCTTAGCTGTACAGTTATCCTAGAGGAGAGGTTTTCTAATCCAGCTCCGATAAAGCTTAAAACTAAGGGAGAACATTTGTTTCTGCTTATCAAACAATGCACTCAAATCTGACTGGAAAGACCACAGGTTGCTGGTGGAGATCGGCAGCTGCTACATGTGCCAGAGTCTCCTGAGCCTCCCGTTCCCAAGGGGGATGAAGCTGTGGTGGCTCTACAGGTGCATCCTGCTAAGAAAGAAGCTGCCCAGAGGGTGGGTGCTGTCACTGCTGCTACCTCTTAGATAAGGAAAAACTGGATCAAAGGCCAAATAACCCCTGGTGGAAGTCAGCTCAAGGTTTAAAAACTTCCTAGCTTGTCCTATGGACCGCAACATCAAGGACCCCAAGTTGCAAAATTATTAGGTCATTTTGGATCAAAAGGTCAATTATGAAGTGCCTAGAAATTTTCAGTTATAAGAATATATTCTCTGGATTCCCAGACAGTGTTTCTTTTTTATTGTGGGATTTTTATCCCCGCCAAATTGGTTTTATTTGATGTACCAGAGTCTTAAGTTTCTCAAAAAAGGAAAATATTTCCATAAAAAAATGACAAATTCTGATGCTCACCAATGTGGCACTTAAAATCCAATGGAAAAAAGACATGCAAAGAAGTAACGATACGTAATATATTATATGTAATATATAATTAAAATGTCATTATATATTATGTATGCATGTGCAAATATATATGAGTTTATTACAAAACTTCTCTTGGTTAATGGTAGTTATATATAAATTTTATATACTTACAAATGCATTTGTTTATGTGCAATTATACAAAACAATTATTTATATTTATTATTTATATATAAATTTAACATCAACTGAGAAAATGAGGCAATAGAAATGAACTTAGAAATAACAAAAGGAATAGAATTAACTTAAGATTGTAGAAAAGTTGTTTTTAATTTTTATTTTAAAATCTTCACTTTAAACATAATTAGGAAATAAACCACAACATAATGAACATGACAGTGTAACATATGAAATTAAAATTTTACTGGATTGGACTAAGAGCAGCCACTGGAAAAGGAAACATCAGTGAATTTGTGTATGAACTAAAAACAATTTATAAAATGAAACACACAGGGAGGTAGACACATAAAAAGAGCTACAGAGACCCAGCAATTTGTGGGGTAATTTCAAAGGGTCTAACATACATTTAATTGGTGTCCTGGAAAACAGAGGCGGTGAAAGAATTTCTGAACAAATAATGGTTGATCTCCAAAATGAATGAACTCTATAAAACCAGAGACCTTCAACTTTCATTGAACCCAAGCAGGAAAATACAAAGAAGACAACAAAGGGAGTCACAACATAATCAAATTTCTGAAAACCGGTGATAAGGAGAAATGTTTAAAAAGCAGTCGGCATCAAAGACACAGTACCTATTGGGCAATAAAGATAAGAATAATCTCAGGTGCCTTTCTCAGAACTATGCAAGCCATAGGGCAATGGAATGATATCTTCTGAGCCCAGAAAGAAAGAAAGAAAGAAAAAAAAAAAACCAATCCTGCGAGCGTAGAGTTTCACATCCACCAACAATATCATTCAAAAGAGAGGGCAAAATAAACTTTGAAACAAAATGGGCTTCTCCAAACAATTAACAGCCACCAAGCAGAGCTGTACTGTAACAAATAGGAAATGCTGTGGAGTGTAATATAAATTACAACAGCTGGAAAGCTGGATCCACGAAAGGAAAGTGCCACAAACTGAGCAGAACAGAAGCACAAAATGATGGCAATGGAGGCAGAAACAGGAAGTTGATTGTACTTTTACCAGGAAGGCGTCCAAACCGTGCTGTGTTGAATACAGCCCAAGGAAGTGCGCATGAAAACAAAATAGCAAAAAAACAGAGTAAAACAGCAAAGAGTAATAAGCGTGCACTCTCTGAATGCAGACAGCCTGAGGGGCCCGCGTGCTCCTGGGCAGAGGGCTGAGCTTGGAAGTTCAGTCTGTGCATGCATCAGGCCCACCGAGAGTGTTTGCTGAGAAATGGAAGAGCTTAGGAGGCTTCAGAAATAAGCTGGCTCTCTGAATTCTTGCAAGACGATACTCTCCTTGTCCCATGTGGCATTTTATTACTTTTATTTTTTCTTTCTTTCTTTTCTTTTTTTTTTTTTTTTTTAAGTTTTTACTCTTGCTGGGCTCACCTATAATCCCAGCAACTCAGCAGGCTGAGGCAGGAGGATCGAAAGTTCATAGCCAGCCTCCGCAACCTAATGAGGCCCTAAGCAACATAGCGAAAATAATGTCACACACACACACAAAAGAAAGCACTGGGGATGTGGCTCAGTGGTTAAGTGACTCTGGGTTCAATCCTGGTACAAAAAAAAAGTTTTATTTAATTAATTTTTTAATTGGGGCATTCTAAGTACATATAATAGTGGGACACGTTGTGACGTATTCCAGCATGCACATAGCATAATTTGGTTGATTTCATTCCTCACTTTCCATCCCCTTCCTTTCCTGGTCTCCCTTCTATGCAATGTGACATTTTTTTCAAGGACAGTTTTGTTGGTACTTTACTCTCTGTGCAGAGTGGGTAGTATGAGGTGTTTCTGTGTGCTTTGATATTTTTTCTTACGCTTTTGGTTGCTTATCTCCTTTAAAGAAATCTTCCTGGTGCAAGGGACACCTGCCCAGCAACTTCTGTGATTGGTCTGCAGACTGTCCTGCTCTGTGTCCTGCTCTCGGTCACAGGGCATAGCCGCATTGTTCAAGTGCCCTTCGGAGTTGCTTAGCAACATGGTGCTAGCTCAGGTCCCTGCTGAGCTGGGGAAAGGGAGGTGAGAAGCGTGGGACACAGAGACTGCACCATGCTATCAAAAGTCCTTTCTTGTTTGCAGCACACTGCTTGTTACTAGAAGCAACTAATTTGTGAGGGAAGATTAATATGCATTAGGAATCCTGACGTAAGCATTTCTCTATTTTTTGCTTGTTTATTTGAGATGAGATTTTGCAATGCTGCCTAGGCTGGCCTTGAACTCCTGGGCTCCAGCACTCCTTCAGCCTCAGCTTCCTCAGGAGCTGGGACTACAGGCGCCCACCACTGCGCTCGGCTTGAATATTTCTCTAGGAAGACAAAAATCGCCCGATAAGACCCAGGAGCGTGTAACTACTAAAGGGAAATATTTGCTCACAGTTTTATCCAGTATGTGTTATTTTTCATCAGACCACAATATATACTTATTGAATATGAATCACTCTGGCCACTTCCCCACAAGTCATGAGGTCAGTAAGAATCAGGAAAGTCTTCTGGGGTAAGGGTCATGATGAGGTTGTTATTGGGAAGGGAGAAATGCATGGAAACCTCGTTGGTGTTTTTTCTTCTTCTCCTTCTCCTTCTTCTTTTTGGTCTTTCTTCTTTTCCTTCTTCTCTTCCTCCTCCTCTTTTTTTTTTTTTAATACCAGGGATTGAACCCAGAGGTGTTTAACCACTGTACCACATCCCCAACCCTTTTTATTTTTTATTTTGAGGCAGGATCTTGCTAAGTTGCTGAGGCTGGCTTTGAACTTGCGATCCTCCTGCCTCAGCCCCCTGACCTGCTATGATTACAGGCATGCATCATTGCGCCCGGTGAAGCCATGCTTCTTGAATAAGCTAAGGTGCATGCATAGATACAGTCAAGTGTTAAAGTTTTAGAGTTCTCCAGGCTGTAAACTTGAAGGAAAATCTCTTTCTGTGGTGGCAATGACACTGTGATGTCTTATTTGTGAGGTAATAAAACAGTTGGGCTGTTGTGCTCAAGGCTTCCAGCGCTCCTCCTCCTCTGCAGCGACCACTTAACTCACCAGCTTGGAGTTTTCTGCCAATCAAAGGATGGCAGCTTCCGGCTCAGGGTGGGCACTCATTGCCCAGCCACTAACCGAAGATGTCCAAAACCAACCTTGCTACCTCCTCTCGGGGAAGCAGCTCTTGCTCCTGATGCAGATGTCACGGAAGTCTCCCCTTTGACCTTTCTCCTCCTGGTCCTCCACATGCCCTGCCTTTCCTCTTACCAGGCACCTTACTGAAAGAAGCCCTCTGATTCCCACTCCCATCCCCTGAGACAAACCCCAGTGGTCTTACGATGCTGAACTGTTACATGGGCCACTCTGGCAGGGGAGCGTGTGTGTGTGTGTGTGTGTGTGTGTGTGTGTGTGGTGTTCACAGCGCGGCTTGAGTTAAATGGCCTTTGTTTTCCCTGCAACCACTAATGATGACTGGTAAGGTGTCAGGCATAGCAGAGATATAATACCATTAATTAAACAAACTACCATGGAAACGTGAAGACCTGCTCAGAGCTACTTAGAAAATCCAAGAGAAAAAATCTAAATGAGCGTGAAAACCTCTCATTTAACCTGCTAATGAGGAACGTTCTCTCCTTTGGACCTGTTAAGACAAGTTCTAGAAGAGGGCTCTTTGGCTGGCTTGTCCAGCCTGGATTCCCGTGGCTCACATTATCATAGACAACACCAACTGCTTGTTTCAAAAGGCAAGGATGAGGTTTTAACCCCAGATTTGTGATGACATTGAACTAATCGCGTTACAATTTCTGAACCTGTACAACAACAAGTATCAAGAGGCCCTGCATACATGAACTGGAGTTAGCACACGGTGTGAGCCAGCGTACTTGCTCCTGTTTCTTGTGCTCCCGGGAATACTTGTTAGCTTAGGTTCAGCTCCTTTAGGCTTGCAGTTCTTTCTCTCCCTGAAGAATTTTTTCTGCTTTGCCTGAATCAAGAGGCAGAGAGGAGGCCCCCAGGGGAGTCAGGTGGGACCCAAGCCCCACATCTGGAAACTGCTCTGATTGCACCATGCCAGTGAAGGATGTTGCTTTTGCACCATGTCCATGACCACACTTCTGTAGAACACATTTTTTTAAATGAAAAATATAAGTTCTGAATATTCGATTTACCCTCCAAGATCCCCCCAATTATCCACCCTTATCCCTCCCCCTCCCTCCTTCCCAAAACATCTCTACAAATGCCTTAGGTTGTATGTCATTACAACTTTTCTGAATTTAAATCGTGAGAATTGACCTTTCTCGATGGCCAGGGTCTAGCTCCATCCTCCGCAGATGAGTGAAGACATTCGACTCTTGTAGAACTCATTTATTGGTGGAGAAATTTTGCTGAACCTTTAAAGCTGTTACTGCCTTGGATTAGCTGATTCATTGTTCAGTTTTTTTGTGATAACCATCTGTGGTGTGGTTCAGCTTTGAGAGATGTGCTGAGATTTCCGTCCAGATTCTAGTCTGAGAGGTAAGGCACAGGTGTCAAGATGTGGAAAGGTCAGAATTTTTCTTTTTCTTTTTTTTGTTTTGGGAGTGAGGAAGCTTGAACTCAGGGCATCATGGCTAAGCAAGAGCTGTTCTGCTGAGCTACACCCCCAGATAGTTGTTACTTTTTAAAAAGTTTTAATATGTAAGCACTGGATTTACTTTTAAAAATATTTGTTTATTTTTTTGCATGCTAGGAATTGAAACTGGGGCTTTGTGTGTGCTAGCTAAGTGCTCTTTGAAGTCTAAGAAAGTGCTATTGTTAATGTACATGGGGAGGATGCTTTCTCCTACCCAACTGCACCCAAATGTCCTTCTTGTTGCTTAGCCGTTTATCTGTAGATGGTTGTGGTGAAATTGTCACTGTAAGGCTATTCCAGGCCTGTCTCATACTCCTGCAAACTACCCGAAGCTCTGCAGAAACATGGATGGTCAGTGAATAAGTGGAGTTAACACCATGAACATTTTAAAGCTGCACCTCTGTCAATAGGCTACAGACTAGCCTAGATCCATGGCTGTGCATGTTCTCTACACATTTTCAGGCTGATAAATCCTCCTTTTTCAACCTTCCATGGCCACTTTCAGGAACTCCTGTTTCTCTGCTTACAAGTAACATCTTGTGGGGCTGCAACGGTGGCTCCGCGGTTGGAGCACTTTCTTGGCATGTGCAGGGACCTAGGTTCAAACCCCAGCATCACCACTAAGTGTCCGAGAGACAAAGGCCAGATGAAAAAAAATAAATAAAAATAATTCTCCCTTTCTCTCTCTCATTCTCTCTCTCTCTTAAAAAGAAGAAAAAATATAACATCTTGTGCCTAGCATCACGCCTGTCTTCCAGTTATCCAGCAACGCACTCGTTGCTGGGCTTTGAATTAGGAGAGCTTGGTCGTGAACTTGTTCTTAGCTTGAGTTCTCAGAGCACCCCAGGTTTTTCCATCATGGTTGTCTAAAGCCATTTCCCCTCTTGTGTTGTATTTGTACAGCGTTTTTCTTCCTAAAGGGATTACATCCACATCTGTTTCTATTAAACGCCCCTCTGCTTATCTTTCCTTTTCTCCAAATTATCAAGGGGAGCCTCTTTCTTCTTAATTCTGTGTCCCAGTCTCATCTCTAGGGAGATTTATCTAAGACCTGCACTGAGGAAATAACTTATTAAAATGTAAATAGATTCTCAACATTCCAAACACATCCAATTCATCCTAATTTAGCTATTTCTTTGTTGAGTTCATGTTTCTATTTCTGAAAAAAAAAATTTAAAAATCAAAGATGGCAACTTCAAATTGGGGTTATTTCATGGTTGGAGAGACAAGGCATTTGGGAGTTTATGTGTAATTGTTCTTGTGGAAGAGTTAATCTGTGCAGGAAAATCAACAATTTATTTTATGCTTCTTTCTTTGCATTTTAAGAAAAGCAGACCTCCAGAATTTTTTTTTTTTTTTGGAGAATCAAAATGTCTCAAGTTTTCCTACCTGGTTGTTAGAGCACTTTATTTTTTTCTATTGCTTTAACAGAATCTGAATCTTGTTTTGGCTCACACAGGACAGAAGCATGTTTTCTTCCTCCCCTTGACTCTTGCAATGCGGTGTCTTTTATTAATGGAGACAAAAGTTGGGAAACAGGAAACTAAGACGTAGTTCAAATGACTTTGAAAGTATGCTGTTGAAACCCCAGTGTTTGGTTCATTTGACAATTTTCAGGATAGTCAGCACCAACTAAATCAACTAACATGGCTAAAACAGCATGAATTTTTTTCCCCCTTTTAATTTTTTTAATTAGATGAATATGGAGTTCCAATTGAGGGGGAATCATTGTCAAACAATCAAGAACAAATGTATATATACATAGTTATCCAAGGCTAATGCCATGTCATGGATGCCCCCCTCGGGTTCCCCATGTTTCTATGTTTCCCCCTTTTTTTTTCCTTTTCTTTTTCTTTTCCAACACTTAGTTGTGCATGTGGTGCTGGGGTTGAACCTGGGTCCTTGCACACGCCAGGGAAATGCTTCTACCACTGAGCCACTGCTCCAGCCCCAACATGAGTATTTTTTAAAATTTTTTTTTTTAAGAGAGAGAGAAGAGAAAGGGGTGGGGGAGAGAGACAGAGAGAGAGAATCCATTTTGTTTATTTTTCCATCTGTCCTTTGTCTCTCTGACACCCATTTGTGTATGTGGTGCTGGGGTTTGAACCCAGGTCCTTGTGTATGCCACGCAAGCTTCTCCAACCACTGAGCCACCACTCCAGACCCCACCATTAGTTTTAATTAATGGATGGCTATGAAAATAATTTGGGGACAAATAGGCTCTTTAGTGGAAAATTATTAGTATAGGGATGAGCACATATGAAAGTTTCCCAGGGACTATTTTTTAGCCACCTTCCCTTCTCTCGAGCTCTCTCATGCCTTTATCGAAGTGTGCGAGGGCCACACTTCTCTTGAATCTCACGTTTTCCAGGCTTCTTCTGCTTTCAGAACCTGTAATGAAGCTGGGTAGGGACTTTGGGAGGGGCTGGCCAGAACTGAGGACAAGGACACAGAGGCTGTCAGGCTATATGTCAAGATGAGATGAGGGAGGCTTGCAGATTGGAAGTAGATTATAGCAGGAAATAAAAGTAGGAACTAGCTGCCACCGGTGTGCGTGTGCAGTCACATCCAGGTCAGCAAGTGCAGAAGGTGAGCCTCTTTGAAGAAAATAGAAACGTCCCAGAGGTCAACAGAGACACAGGGCCCACTCATTTCCTCACGCCTGCCTTCATTCTTTTCACTCATCCAGCCCTACTCAGTGCTCCACACGAGAGAAGAGATTCTGGGGATGGCCAAGAAACCCTAGGTAAGAAACTAGAGCTAATTTGGGCCATATTCACATATATGTAAAATGGAATCATAATAAAACCCCAAAGCTTCATTGCCTTCAGACGGCTGCTGCGCTATACTGGGTTCATGCAAAAAGCCTACTCATTACAGAAGGAGGTTTTTTTTGGAGGCTGCTTTATTTGAAAAAGGACGCAAAGGCATGGAGAAAGGGTGTGGGTGATTTCAGCACTGATCCTCCTGGAATCCGTTACTATAGATCCAGGGAAGGCAGAAACTGAAGCAATAATGGGGAAGTTAACTTTCTTCCAGCTGTCAGAGAAGTGCACCCAACTTGGGTGTGAGTTTGGAATGGAGGACGAATGACTGGGAACAGTAAAAAGGAAATAGAGGATGACCCGGGTTTCACTAGCTAACCGAAGATGGATTTCTCAGTTCCTGTTCACCAGCGACACCAGCTTCTCTCTGCAAACTTACTGCATCTCTATAGAGATTGTTTAAAAGGTCAGCTGCCGTGACCCCCGTACGACAGAGATACACAAGGAGGTAGATGTCAGCAGCGCATGAGTGCACATAAAAGGAAAATGTTTGAGCTTTTAAAGCTGAAAACACCAAGATGCAGAATTAGAGTAAAATGTTTCTACTGGTTCCACTGAGAGACGGTTTTTGATGGGCTGTTTTCCTGGACTAAGGAAAAGAAGGGTGCTTTTTCTTCATGTGGACCGGATGGTTATAAAACGAATATAATTGTTCCCCCAAATGAGCCTTATTCTGAGCTTCATGTTCTCTCTTCACACCAGGGGTGCTGATTTATAATTCTCCTAATTGAGCCCAGAATTGGGATAAATGGAATTCACATCCTATTTTCTTCTCAAGCACTGAGTGCATTGGGCACACACGACCATAACAGCCATGGGGTGCAGGGGAGGATCACTAATTCTAGCCTGCTTGCTGCGGATGTGCCTTTCTAGGTCACTGATTCCGGTACTGCTGTGTTCACCGAAACAGTGCATCCGGCCAGCGCATAAGGGGGTTCCCATGCAGCCTGGCTGGACGGACTGACTGGATCTGCTTGGGTGGCTAAGTGCAAAGGAAGCTTGGGTGTCTCCAGATGGTGTCCCGACTGGTGAGAAATGCACTTGAGCTTGGATTTGCTGACACCCAAGTGCAGCAAACTAAAGCATACTGAGCTGCCAACACATAAAACCGTTCGTGAACAGCAAGAAAAGGGGTGACTGAAATGTCTCCTTTAGTCCTGAATCCTGTATCCTGTTTCATTGCGAGGAGGTTTATTAGCAGAGAAGAGTTAAGATCAAGCTCTTGCAAGCAGTGTGAAGTACATGTCCGTCGGAGCCTATCATCTGCAAGATGCCGTTAGCCCTTTGCTAAGTTCTAGGAGCTCATACTTACTTACCTTTCTAAGTTGGTTATATTCAGTGATGATGGTATTCAGGTTGTTGACACGGGATTTGTAAGAGGATTTAGTTTTCCTTAAACTGCAAGATGAATTCTGAAATGAAAATTTAACTTTCAAACAAGTGCATGGCAATTTGCAAAAACATTTTAAAAAGGAGTGTAGGGAACCTTAAAATATCTGCTCAAATTTATAGCTGTTCTTTTGCTTCTTTTTTTTTTTAACTGTGGTATCCCTAGCACCAGCAGAGTGCCTGCTATGCCTGCACTTGGGTGAGATGAGGCAGAACATCATGGTGGATGGCATGGTCCAGGGAGCAGAGAGGGAGAGCTCCATGCCAGATGCAAAATAGATACCCTAAAGGCACACCCCTAGTGACCCACCTCGTCACACCCTGCCAGTCCACAGTTCCCAGGTACCAATTGCCAGTGAAGCCCCATCAGCGGATCATTTCACTGACTGGGTTAAGGCTCTCATAACCCAATCATGTCACCTCTCAGTCACTTTGCATTATCTCACATATTGAGCCTTTGGGGGACACCTTTCATCCAAACCATAACGTACTTGAACCCCATTCATGAGGGTTCCAATCTTATGACCAAACTGCCCCCCAGGGACCCACCTTCTAATAGCATTACACTAGAGATTAGGAATTGGATAAATGAATTTTGGGTGGGGGACACAAACATTCAGTCTGTTTGCAAAGAACAAGTGGCAGGGGTGACTTGCCCCACGGAAAATCTTGGTCTTCCATTGGATTGCGTTTGTGTGTTTATAGTTCACACGAGAAGAAACCAATGCAGACAGGAGTGCTGTTGTTTCGGATGGGTCTACAATTCTACGGACCCAGCTGGTTTCTCGGATATTAGCTTGTTGTTAATGTGTAGTGACTGGCGGTTCACGAGTTTCATAGATTTACTCATTTGCATCTGGCAAGGAATGTGCATGTTACCCCTTTTACACCAACAAGTAAATAGAAACTCAAAATATTCAGAGTTGCTAACATTTACACATTTAGCTCTGACAAAAGCTGGAATTAAAACCTGTGTTATCTGGTTTTCCCGTGTGCTATTTCCACAGGCAATTTCCTAGATAACACAAAGCAGAGAGTATCATGCTTTTTTTTTTAATCATGACCTGACATTTATTTTATCTCATTAAACAAGTAGTTGTACTGGGAAGAGCACAAGAAGCTGTTCATGTGAGGCCCTGGGTTCCCTGCGTCTTCATCTATTTAAGGGTCCTTTTGTGCACCTGCGATAGGACATCGGATAGTGAGTCATCTGTGGACTCCTCAGATACTCTCCCAACACCGAAGAGGAGGGATTCTTTCATGAGTTAGCAAGTGTTTATTTGTTCTTTTCTTTATTAGTTTGACGTAGTCTCATATATTGGAGGGGATTGCTATTACATATTCATGCATACATGGGTATTGGCATAGTGAGATAGTAAGTTAAGGCTGATGCTAGACCAGGATCTACCTCCCTTAGTCCATTCCCTGAACTCATGTCTCCTCTATAATCCCCCTATACTATAGTTTGAAATGAACATATACATGTATAATACTTGTTGACATTTCTGAGTTTCTCGGCCTGCCTGTGTATAGCTAGGCTTCTAGTGGGAGTTGAGTATTTCCCATTGTATTGATAACTCCCTTTATCCCTCCCTCCCCTCCCTGCCTTGCTCCCTTCTCCCTCCACCTTCATAGGTATGCTCCCCTAGCTTATGTGGAGTTTCAACTATGGTGAGTTTATTACTTAAACTCAGCTGGCTTGGATGAGTAGGTGTGCTTTATCACCTTCTTTTGCTTTATTTCACGATTTTGTTCATCTGACTTATTACAGAGATCAAATGCACACTTCTCTCTTATCTTTTTTTTTCTTTTTGTGGATTATACTTGGAGTTTTGGAATAAGTAATCTGATGGAAATGGACCAAAAGTCACTACTTACCCTTAGAGAACTGAATTATTAATTTTTTGGGGGGCATTTATTGAGTCCAATAGAGGTAGGAGTCAGTCTTCTGAAAAGAACAATACTTGAAATCTGGGCTAACTTATTTTTAAACTTCTCCACCAGGCAGTTCTGTACTCCTGGGTAATTTATTTTATCTCTCTGTACTTAGATTTCTTTATCAGATGCATGGTGAGTATTACCACAGAGTTTTTTAATGATGCATAAGTGATATATTCAATTTTATTTTACTTTTGGTGGAAAAGGTATCATAATCTTAAGAAAATTCTGTGATTAATATCTTGCCTAAGGCAATGTCAAAAAGAACTTTCTAGATGATCCCATGAGTGGCTTTTCTGAATGGTGTAAGCATAAAGCCAAATAATGCTAGTATCATTTTCTCTGTAGTCTGTACTGGAAAGCCTGCTGAAAACTTTCTGAAAACCATCAATTAGGATTTGAAGTTAAATTTACCACTCATTAGAAAATGGGGCTCCAAAGTTAAAACAAAATCAAGTTTTAATTTTAACACAGACTTAAAGGACATACACAGAGTTTATTGGATTAGAATTAGAAAGAGGTCACTATGACTTTCAGTTCCAGGTATAGTAATAAGCAGCAGGCAAGTGTGTCCACTGTGAAATGAAAATGCCTAATAAAATGAAAGAAAAATTTGAAGATATGAGAGATGTAGGGAGACAACACATCTTAGAAGGACCAAAATCCAGAGAGGAGGGACCATCAGAGATGAGGAGCTGGTATATAGTTCTCTGCATGTGTTTTAATTTGAGGGAGGGCTATTTGCTGATTTTGGGTGTGAACTGATAACCTGCACAGGCAGAGAACCTATCTTGGGAAAACATTGGCCAATAAAGCTTCCCATGCTCATGCAGGACTGGTATCTATATAAATACCACATAAATAGTATATAAATTTCCCTCATGGAATTTTTGCATGGTCCTGGTGTGTGATGAAAACTGGGAATCTTTCTCCAAATATTTTGAGAGCTAGTCTGAAAGATAGTTTTGGGAAGAGTTTGAGACTCTTAGGGTTGGCAGGTTAGAGGTGAGAAACTTGGACAGTGAGATGATCACTCATGGAGTTTATCAGGACTGAGGATATAGACACCATCAGGCTATCAATACAAAACCTTGGAAATCCATGCCTTAGAAATGTAGGTAAACCAAAGATAGAAAGTCTTTCTCAAAGTGCAATTATGTCTAATCAAGATCAGTTTATAATTGGTTTAAAGTAATCAGTTACCTAATCAGAAAATGGAATCTGTCTGTAGTGGGAGTTAACATTATTTAGACCATGAATGGCTCTTTTATAAGCAATATTCAGTATATAATAAAAGCCTGCATGTACAAAGAGGCAATCAAATATGACTTCATAAGCAAGTGTGCTTGCCTGTAGTCTCAGTTATTCAGGAGGCTGAGACAGAATGATCACTTGAGCCCATAAGTTAGAGATCAGCCCAGGCAATATAGTGAGATCCCATCTCAACAACAGCAACCACCACAATAAAATAACCTACTATGAAAAGAAAATGTTGAGAGATTCAAAGTTCAAAATGATCTGGATTTGGAGTTAGCATAAAGTACTCTAAAATAACTATTAAAATAAGTTCAAGAGGGGCTGGAGTGGTGGCTAAGCAGTTGGAGTGCTTGCCTGTCATGCACAAGGACCCGGGTTCAAATCCTAGCACTACGTATATAACTGAATGTCAGAGAAGAAAAGGCCAGATAAAAAAATAAATAAAATTGATTCTGTCTCTCTCACTTTCTTTCTTAAAAGATATGTGTGAGAAAAGAAGAAATAAAAAATGGAAAAAGCAGATAAGAAAGAATAGATGATTGTCAATTATTTAAAACGTTGAAAAAGATTTAAAAGGATATCATAAAACTGAAAAATATTATATTGGTGATTAAATATTCATTGGAGAGTCAGCATATTGGAGAGAAAAACACAACGATACAGAACTAGCGGATAGTATGAAATAAAATACCAAACTAAGTGATAAAGAAGAAAAGTAATATTAAAAAAATGATAATAAAAAGCCAGAAGAAAGCATAAAAAAGTATGGGACATGGCCAAAAGGTATAACATGCAAGTATTAGAGTTCTTTTTTTATTAGATGGAAATAGAGATACAATCGAGGGGGTATCATTATCAAACATTCAAGAACCAATGTATATATACTTAGTTATCCAGGGCTATTGCTACCTCTTAAACGAAGGATGGGTAACAGAGGAAATGAGAGCAGAAATTAAGAAATTCTTGGAATTGAACGAGAATGAGGAAACAACACACCGAAGTATTAGAGTTCTTAAGGGGGAGGTGTGAAAATGGGCCAGAAAAAAATATTCAGAAAGATAAAGAATGAGAATTTTCAAAAACATCAATCTACAATTCCAAGAAGCTCAGTAAATCCTAAGCCAGATAAAAATCAAAGAAAAGCTGTAATATTGACACATAATAATAGCATTGCTGAAACCCAACAACTAATAAAAAGTAAGCAGCTGTAGAAGACGAGTCATCATAAGAATCGATAGAGAGGAATCCCTTCCAGGGGTCAGTGTAGGACTCACAGACAACTTCTCCACAGCAGCTATCGATGTCAAAGGACAATGGAATACTTTAAATTGGAGAATGAAAACAACCAACCTAGAATCCATGTACTTTAGTGAAATTTTCCTTAAAAAATGAAGGCAAAATAAAGATGGTCTTAGACCAATGAGGACTGTGTTAGTCAGCTTTTCATTGCTGTGACAAATACTTTTGAAAAAGAGAAGAAAAAGTTGATTTTGGCTCAGGGATACAGAGTTTCCAGTATATGCCAGCTCCATTGCTTTGAGCCTGAGGGGAGGTAGAAAAGACGGAGGAAGGGGATGTCAGAAGAAAGAGGCTCAGCTCATGGCCTCCAGGGAGCAGAGGGGTCACGGTGAGGAAGGAAGAACCCAGGGACAAGATATAGTCCCCAGGGACCTACTTTCTCCAACAGTGTCTCACCTGCCTACAGTTTCCATCGTCGTCTAGTAGTCCATTCAGATTATTAACCCATGAGCAGATTCATCCACTCATGAGGTGATATCCCTCCTGAACCAATCTTTTCCCCCAAACCCCACCTCTGAATACTGCTGCATTGGGGACCAAATCTCCAACACATGTGCATTTGGGGGACATTCTGGATCCAAACCATAATAAGGACTGAGGGTATTTAATTGGCAAAGGCCAAGAGTATTTGACATAAATACAATAAATAATAGAAATTCTATAGGCAGAAGGAATATGATCCTGGATAAAAGCACAGGGATCCAGAAAGGGATGAATGATGCTAGAAAGTTCCACTCGTGGATAAATGTAAATGGATACCACAACACAAAACCTAATATCTCATAGATTTTTAAGTTATTATAATGGAAGCAGAGTCAGAGATGTTAAAGTGTTCCAATGTACTAGTAAAAAAGCACTAACTTGTATTACACAGTACTAAGTAGGAATGTTTAAATCTCCAGCAATAATTGCTTAAAATATTTGCAGAATATTTTCTGTGAGGTGAATAGAAATAAAAGAATGGAGCTATAAAATACGTTAACCAATGCAAAAGAAGATACTAAAAGAGTAAAAAATGAACACAAAAATGAGACAAATGGAAGGTGGATAATAAGATAGTAGCTCTAAGCCCCAGTTGTGTATACTTACTTTGCATTAAATGTTTATAGATTAACATACTGGAGCACGTTGGGTCCCACGAGTGTTCCACAGGGAAAGGCGTAAGCATGTTTTCATACATGAGAGTGTAGTTATTTCCAATTAATTTGCAAATGGGAAACTATGCTTCAAAATATTTTTTTTAGAACCAGAATTTCTTTTTCATGTACAAAATATGGAGAATTCCTTTCAACAGGATGGATATGAGATTCATGTTGTAACAGGTGTTGGGCAAGGCAGCCGCTTGTTAAATTATGAGACTTTTGTTACGAAATTAGGGATGACTCCACCATACGACCCTGCTATTCCACTCCTGGGTATCTTTCCAGGGGACTTAGAATCAGCACATTACAGTGACACAGCAATATCGATGTTCATGGCAGCACAATTTACCATTGCTAGGCTATGGAAACAACCCCGGTGTCCCTCACAGGAAGAATGGATCCAAAAACTGTGGTACATTTATACC
>PVKS010024777.1:0-30664 GCA_004027875.1 Aplodontia rufa | reverse complement strand
TTGCCATTCTGACTGGCGTAAGGTGATATCTTAATGTGGTTTTCATTTGCATTTCTCTGATTACTAGAGATTTAGAGCACTTTCTCATGTATTCATTGGCTTGATCAATGTCCTCTGGTGAGAAGTTTCTATTTAGCTCTTTGGCCCATTTATCAATTGGGCTGTTGGTGTTTTTGTAGTTGACATTTTTGAGGATTTTGTAAATTCTGGATATGAGACCCTTGTCAGAGGAATCATATAGACTAAGACTTCTGAAACTGTGAACCTTCAAATAAACCTCTCCTCCTCAAATTGCTCTTGTCAGGTCTTTTGATTTCAGCAATGAAAAAGCTGACTAAAACTCTGCCCTTGCCCCCAAATTGCCTCATGTTCATTTCAAGTAAAACCCTCTCCACCCCAGCCCCTGGCGACCACTGATTTGCAGTTTAGACTTTTCCAGTATGTCACAGACACTTCTTTTTCTTACTCTGAGGTATTTGAGATTCACCTGTGCTGCTCTGGTCACGGTCCTTTTTACTGCTCAGTAATTGTAATGGTTTAGCTTTGTTGTTGGTTTGACTGGATGAAGAAAAACCTTGAAAATTAGTATAGCATTCTTTCTTTCTTTCTTTTTTTTAAAGAGAAAGGGACAGTGAGAAAGAGAGAAACAATTTTTGTTTAGTTTTTCATGTGACCTTCATTGCTCCAAGACTTTGCTATATACGTGGTGCTGGGGTTCGAACTTGCGTACTCACGCATGCCATGCAAGCGCCATAATTGCCGAGCCACCGCTCCAGCCCCTAGTATAGCATTATTTCTGGGTGTGCATTATTTCTCTGAGTGAGGGTGTTTCCAAGGATTAGCCTGTGGGTCTGAGTGGACTAGGTGGGGAAGATCCATCCTCAATGAGGGCAGGCCACAAATTGGCCAGAAAGAACAAAGAGAGGAATGGCGAGTGTTTCCCTCCGTGGAGCTGAAACTACGAACTGCAGACTCCCCAGTCTTTGGACTCCAGGGCTTACACCAGGGTCCTTTAGTGTCCTCAGGTCTCTGCCCTTAGGTTGAGAGTTACACTCTCAACTTCCCTGGGTTCTCAGGCCTTCACACTAGCCCTGAGCCATGCTGTGGTCAAGCCATGGTCTCTGTCTTGCAGAGGGCCTACTGTGGGACTTCTCAGCCTCCATAATTTTATGAGCTAATTCTAGTGATTTTTATTCATATATATTATGTATCTATCTATCCTATTGGTTCTGTCTTTCTGAAAAGAAGCCCAAATAGAGTAGTTTTCATGTTTCATGGTATGGATGGACCAGTGGGCTTCTCTGTTCACCTGTTAGCACTTACATGTTTCCAAGTGATTATGAATAAAGCTGCCATAAATGTTTGTGTGGTATGTTTTTGTCTGAACATAATTTTTGTTTTCCTCAGGAACACACCAAGGAGAGGAGAACCTATAGTAAATTCATGTTTAGGGGCTGGAGTGGTGGCTCAGCGGTTACAGTGCCTGCCTGGCATGAGCAAGTGCGCAAGTTCAAACCCCAGCACCACGTATACTACGAAGTGTCCGAGGAATGAATGTTACATGAAAAACTAAATAAAAATTGCTTCTCTCTTTCTCTCTCTCACTGTCCCCTCTTTCTTTAAAAAAAGGAAAAAAAAAAAGAAGTTCATGTTTTGTTCTTTGGGTATCTGCCATGTTGCTTATGTCTGAGATTTCTAATTCATCGGTGTCCATGCCAGAACTTACCATTGTTAATTTTGACATAGTCATTCCAATAGGTGTCCAGCTGGTATCTTTAATTTGCATTTCCCTGAGTGGCAATGTTGAACATCTTTGTTAGGGCTTATTAGCTTCATTTATTGTTATTGTTATTACTATGATTATTATTCTATATTCTGTGGTCAGTTGCCTGTGCTTTTGGGCCTGTGGTAAAGCAACTCATCAAGGTAGGACCATGTGGTAGAAGAAGATGATCACTGCGTGGTGGCTAGTAAGAGAAACAGAGAGAGGGGGCTGTCAAAGTCTCATCCTCCAGTGACCTAACTTCCTCTCACTAGGCCCCACCTCTTAAAGGTTCCACCACCTCCCATTAACACCACAAGCTGGTGATTTAAACTTCTACACATGAGCCTTCTGGCAACACTTATCCAGACCATACTAATCATCTTTGGTGGAGTGCCTTTTCAAAGCTTTTCTCCACTTTTAAAAAACTGATGTTTGTACTGATTTTTGAATTTTTCAAGAGAATCCCGAAACTTAAATTTTTACGTTGAAGTTTTTGATTTTTGAAATAGGAACCAGTTTAAGTGATTTAGAGAGATCATATGGTTTCTCCAAGATAACATATCACTAGATTTTCAACCCAAATCTTCTAAATCCACATCCAATGTGCTCCCACTACACTAGGGACATTCAAATAAACAAACATGGAACACAATATGGAACAAAACTGGCCCCATCTGTGGCCCTGTTTTGTGAATTCTGCCTTGTGTTCATCCTGAGAATCCCAGAGAAACCTGAATCCACAACTCCATAGCTGAGTGCAGGAGACATTTTTACTGTCATTTTCTGTCCTAATGACAGTCATATAATGTCACACTCAGAAAGAGACTGTGGTTGAATCCATGGGCACAAAAATTAGAATGTTGGTTATTGGGGACTGGGGAGATGGAAATGGGGAGTTGTGTAATGGATGCAAAGTTTCAGCTGTGTTGAGTTCTGGAGTTGAATGGTGGAGATGGCCTCATGCCTCTGTGAGTGACCTTAATACCACTGAACCATACACGTGAGCATGGTTAAGTGTCCTGTGTAACTTACTACATTTATTAAAATTCAAAATAACATCAACAACAAAGAGAAACAGACTACGAAGAAACAAAACCCTGCATGTTTTATTGTTTTCGCATCCATTATGTGATACCTGAACTGTTTTCTGATGCAAGACCATCAGTATGCCATCGCTACTGTGCGCATCTGGACCCTGCCTGGAGATAGCACTTTGAATTTTATTCTGTCCTCCCAGTGACTAAAGTTTCTTTAGAGCTTTTATTCCCATAAATATTTTGCATTTGGAACCAGGGGTATGTATGAGATGGGCCAGAACATAATTTTTTATTAAATGCAAGCCTGCTGTCTTGTGAATATCAGAGAATCCCACCTAGATATAGTTAGAAAAATATTTGAACCCTTAAGAAGGGAATTTCAACAAAGCACTCTATTCACCTATTCAGTGGGAAGATGGGTCCAGTGGTGGTGACAATGATTTTCACAAATGTGGGCCAAGGTCATTGTGAACAGATGCATCAGATTCACCAGGGACCCTGGCCCGTGGCGGGGCTGGGTTCAAGCACTCTGAGGGGCCCCGTCTGAAATTCACAGTCTCATTATTAAGGAAACCACGTGTGTCCCTGGTCCTTCTTAAGAATCTGTGTTCAAGGTCATTATGGATGCTCTGTGATTGTGAAGGCCCCTTCAGGCCCACCCTAGTCACGTGACAGCCAGGAAACCACTGTACTGGGTCTGGATACTCAAGGTAAGCTGGGTTTGTGTAGCACAGCGACTGTTCTTCACTGAGAAATATTCAAATCCTTGGGGCCAAAATCTTTCCCTGTAACAAGGAGAAAATCCCAAAGTCATCTGTGTGGATCATCCTAAAAGAGAAGACCGTTCCATTTCATAGTTTTCCAAATAGTGAGGGCTAAGGGGTCAGAGCAGGCATGAAAACTTTGTCCCGAAGCAAAACAAACACAATGATAAAGTCCCTCCTGCAAATACTGGGGGATTCTATCGTTATTTGGGGGTGGGACTGGTTTCCTTGGGGTGGGACAGATCTTCCTACTATTGAACTCCTAGAGGGTTCACTGCTACAGAACAGCACTTCCTCAAATTCACTTTCTCAGATCCAGCCATTCTTATTCTACTTTCTAAACTTTCACTGACTTCGCAAATCACCCATATTTACTTTGGATTTTTACTAAATCAACTTTAAGCCCATTGTTTATTTACTTGATCTCAGTAAGTATTCCTTCAACTTGAGGGGGTATCAGAATCACCTGGAGGTCTTGCTAAAAGATGGATTGCTGGGTCGCATCCTAGGGGTCAGTGGGTCTGGAAGAGGTGCTGAGGATTTACATCTCTTTCAGTTTTCTCAGGTGATGTCAATAGCTTCTATGAGTGGGGGCACTCATTTTGACAACTTGTATTTTGAACAATAGCATCCTAGAAAAATCATGGCTTTGGTATGACTATTTTTTAAAAGTGTTTGTGATTTTTTTTAAAAAATTGCAATTATAAAAACTGCCTATTTTATTTATTTATTTAATTTTATTTTGAGATAGATACTAAGTTCTTAGGGTCTCTCTAAGTTACGCATCAGAACCACAAGGCAGCAGGTTAGAAATGCATATTCACAACCCAGCTTAGTCCTGCAGGTGATTTGGATAGATTGCAAAGTTTGAAAACTAGTGATATAAGTACCAGTAGAGTGCAACCTTGACTTCAATTAGAGTCACCTGGGAAGACTCTTAAAAATAATTTTTATATGGTGTATTGTAAGCACACATAATAGCAGGATTCATTGTAACATATTCATACACACACGTAACACAACTTGGTCAATTTATTATCTGGGGAGCTTGTAAGCAACCCAGACCCCATATCCAACTGATTTTTTTTAAAGATAGAGGGACAGTGAGAGAGAGAAAGAGAGAGTCAATTTTATTTAGTTTTTCATATGGCTTTCGCTGCTCCAATACTCCTTTGTGGAGTGGTGTTGGGTTTTTTTTTATTAGTTGTTTATAGAGATACAATTGAGGGGGAAACATTATCAAACCATTAATAACCAATGTATATATACTTAGTTATCCAGGGCTAATGCCAAATCATGGATGCCCACCTTGGGTTTCCCCTGTTGCTGTTTTCCCCAGAAGAACTCTTGTGTTAAATGGGTGTCTCGTGGAGGAATGACATCTGCTTCTGAGATGGTTCCCCCATATTCCCACTCTCCAGTCTCCTAGGAGTTCTTCATACACCCTCCCCCCTCTTTATCCCCCTCCCTATGCCTCCAAGTAACCTAGGGAGCCATCCCCCTATTACACTGAGAATCATACAATTTGAAGTTATTGTTAGCTTAGCCGTCTGATCTACTGCTTCCCCATGTATTCTAGCTTCACAGATGATGGTGTTGGGCTTTGAACTTGCATCCTTGCGCATGCCAGGTAAGTGCCATAACTCCTGAGCCAAGGCTCCAGCCCTTTCCAACTGATTTTATCAGGTTAAAGGAGGATATGAGGGGCCATTGTCAATGGAGAAATATACTCCCAAGTGAGTCTAACGGCATTGAGGTTAAAAGAGCCACTGAGCTAAAACTTGTCCTCGGTGGCTTCATATTTATGAAGTAGCACAAACAAGGATATGGACATTGTCTTTGCTGGCCATTTGTTGAATAAGTCAGTGGGTAGGTGCTTTATAGTTTTTCTAATACACATTGAAATAAGTATAGCATTGTTTTTGGATGCCAGCTAAAATGATTGTGTGTGGCACTGTGTATCCCCAGTGCGGGGGCAAGAACATTGGATTTGGATCCAAGAACACTTATTTGAAATTCCTGTTCTTTATTACTTTGGAGAAGTCATGGAATTTAAGTCTGTTTCCTTATTTGTATTGTAGGAAGGGCTCAGACCTCTTACACTTAAATCCCAGAGGCAGTTAATAGCTACAAGGAGGGGTTTAGTACAATAGTTTATTGAACAAATACTGTGTATCAGTACTAGTTATTGAGTGTACAAAGACATGTGAAACATTGCCTTAGTTTGGGGATGCACTGAAGCAGACTATGAGATAAGGATTCAGTCCAAGTGGTTTAGTTAGCATGTGCTACCATGCAGCATGAGCAGGGGATGGGAAGTTGAGCAGTGGAGGGGGCAGCCAGAGAGGGTGTCTTTTGGGCAGGCCACTGCTGTGAGTAACCAAAGGCCATTTTCTCTGGACACATCTGGGAAACAGTGGAAGTCAGTGTTGTTCCTCCCTAGGTAGGGACAGGAAGCTGGACTGTTTAATGGCCAAATCCCATCATTATGGGTTGAAGACTGTTTCTAGGGGTTTATCTCTCTGGCCCTTCTGGCCCACCCTGCAGTTCTCTTGACCACAGCGGGTAGTGCTCAGGACAGAGGATGTATGGGCAGGACGGTTCCATGACTGAGCAGATAGGGGACAACAATTGTCAGCAAGATGAGGTATTTGTCCTCCAGGTCTTTGGTCTAACAGATTCTTTCCAGGGAATGAGAATCAGAAATATATAGTGCGCCAGGCTCTGCCCCAGGTTTCCAGCCGACTGCACTTCTCCACTGGTCCTGTTGGACTCTGACCTTCTGTTCTCACACGCAGGCATTTTAGCGGAGGTCAGTGTTTATATAAGTTACTTCCCCTTGAGTTCACTGGAGCAAAACACTACTCTGTAAGCAAACACTGACCATGCCCCATGGGGTCTAGGATGACACCGGCAGGAGACTCGGACACCCAGGGAACCATGTGGGAGCTCTGCCTTGGGCAGGGGTTTCTGCAGAACCTGAACTGCTAAAAGTGGGTAAGGGGGCAGGGAGGTCCCTGGGTAAGGGAATGGGTCTGGCTTGTACTTTGTGGCCCTAGAGTCTTATCTCTCTCTACTGCAGAGTGCTCAATTGTGAGATGGGAGGGGATTCGCCCTGGTGGTGAATCCACCCTCCGATGGATCTGCTGTATCCTGTAACACACGTTCCTCTAATAGGACACAATTATAGGCCATCACTAGGTGACCATTATAACTACTCAGAGTTTTTATTTTTTTCTCTAGCTCTAAAACAAGTCTTAAGCTTTAAACTTTAGACTACATTCCGATTTTAAAGACATTATTCAAATTTGGTGCAGTATTTCAGATTTGAACACAATTTTGTATTTCCTGAGCGAAAAGAAGTCACCTCACAGTTTGCCTTCTATTTCGTGGTTTTGAATGTTAAACGTGAACAAAAACCCCAAGTGGTCACACAGAATGAAAGAACTGAAATAACTCAAGTTTTGCTTTTCTGCCTCTGTAAGCACTGTGGTATCATTGCTTGTTTGGCATCTACTGCTAACCTGTGAATAGTGTGAATACGAGGTGCCCTAGGGGGTGGGGACTTCGGGTTTTGCCTGAAATAAAACAAAACAGCTGCAAGAATTCTTTCTTTGGGTTTAATTTTAATTAATTTGTTTTTAAGTTAACTTTATTATTTTTTTGGCCCATTAGAATTATACATATGGTGGGATTCATTATGCCATATTTGTATTTGCACAAAGTATAATTTGACCACTGTAATTTTCATCTTTGGTTGACAAAATAATTATATATATGGGGTACATTGTGAGATTTTGATTTCTGTATACATTGTGTATGATCAAATCAGAGTAATTTGCCTATTACTTCAACTGTTATCATTTCTCCTTGGTGAGAACATTTAAAATTCTCTCTTTCTCTCTCTTTCTAATCAGTTTTCAAATTTGCAATACGATATTGTTCACTGTAATACTACAGAGTAATATAGATCCCTGGAACTTATTCTTCCTATCTAACTGTGATCATTGGCCAACTTCTCCCTATAGCCCTCACTCTTCCTTTCCTAGCTATTGATAATCGCTCTTCCACTCTTATTTTCTATGAGATTGATTTATTATAGATTCCATTTTTCACAATGGCCAAGAACCAATAGCTGGAATCAACCCAAATGCTATCAACAGAAGAGTAGATAGAGAAAACATCGTATATATCCACAACGGAATACTATTTGGCCATAAAAAGGATAAAGTCCAGTCATTTGTGTGGGCCTGGAGGACAATATGTAAAGTGAAATGAATCAGGCAGAGAAAGAGAAATGCCACATGTTCTCACTCCTGTGAGAAACTCACCTTCAAAACCGCCTGATCCATGTGGGTCAGGTCTGACTGTATACACTGATGATTCTCTTAATTAGCTGCTTTATAGAATGCAATGCTTATTAAAGAAAATCTAATATAATATGCTATCTTGATAGCTGGGCATGGTGGTGTACACCTGTAATCACAGTAACTTGGGAGGCTAAGGCAAGGAGGATTACAAATTCCAGGCCAGCCTCAGCAAAATAGCAAGGTTCTAAGTAACTTCATGAGACCCTGTCTAAAAAAAAAAAAAAAAAAAAAAAAAGAGCTAGGAATGTAGCTCAGTGGTAAAGTGCCCCTGGGTTCAAACCCCAGTAACAAATCAATATACAAATATGCTAGCTTGAAGCTTACGGTTATGTAAAACTAGAACTCATCAGTATTCATGATAATTTAGGACTTTGATCAATGAAAGATATTTTTTTCCCCAGAGAGGAATATCTTATATCTGATTATTTTTTTAGAATTGCTGGACATGAGGATAACAAAAAGCAGAGGACTTTTCATCAGTGTTGGTACTGCTAATAGGAACAGGCCTTCCCTTGCAAAATCACTGACTTACTGGGCTGTTGTGAGCGGTGAAGTGCACAGCACTTAGCAGAGGCTTGAAATGAGCAGCGGGCTGCTTTTCTAGAAGACACAGACACTTCTACAAGAATCCACAGCTATATTGACAAGGGCTTCCCATGAATCACAAAAATTCTTATATTAATGACATGGAAATAGTCAAGATGCTCCTAGCAAGAGTAATCCTGGGGGAATTGAAATAAGGAAAGGCAAATCGATCAATGGAGCAGAACAGAGTCTAGAAAGAGGCCACCAGCATTTTGAAACTTGGCATATGACAGATCTCTAGGAAACAAATGGGTTAATAATAAATAGTGCTGAATTGACTGTTTATCCATACAGGAAGAAAATGAAGTTTAGATCTCTTACAATCTACTTGAAGGATCAGAAAAAATGAAAACAGTAAAATGTAAATACTTTCCAAAAATGGTGGGGCATCTAACCTCAAGTAGGGAAGGTTTTTGTGATACAGCACAAAAGTAGTGCTAACCATATGAGAAAAGACAGAATAAATAAAAGTTGAGTAGATACCGAAAAAGACTCTGTCATTTGTAATCAGTGAAATGCAATTTAGTTCATAGTGAGATACAAATTTACATTCACTGGAGTTTCAGAAACGAAAAAAGTCTTGGCGAAGATATAACTTGCTGAGAACAATTGAATGCTGCTGGTGGGAGTACAAATTGGTACAACCACTTCGGAAAATAACTGCATGCTATCTTGGAACATTGAACTCTGTATATCCTATGGCCCAGAAAGTCCGTGCCTAGTATGAACCCGAAAGATGCTCTTGCACATTACTCCAGCAAACAGCTGCAAGAATAACTACAACTGCATCATTCTATAATTTAAAATGCTTTTATTATGAATTATAACACATTTACAAAAAAAGTATTAACTGCTGTGGAATTACCACAGGTAAAGACATCGATCATCATCAGAACTGGAAGACACTTACATTCTGTCTGCTAATCTCACATCTCTCCACCTTGTTCCCTATCAGCCAGGTAACCACTATCCCAACTCATTGTAATCATTTCTTTGCTTTGATTTTCATGGGTTTAAGTAGATATGAATCTCCGAATGTGAAATCTTTTCTTGTCTGTTTTTGAACTTTCTGCAAATGCAGTCATACAGTAAGTACTATTTTGTATCAGTTTCTTCTTCTTTTCTTTTTTAGATTTTGAGATTCATTCGTTTTATTGGGTTGTGGCTATAGTCCACTTCTTTTTATTGTTTTTTATAGTATTGTCTTACATGACTTCACCTGAATTTATTTACCTACTCTGCTGTTCATGGCCATGGGTTGTTCTGGTTTTTGGCTAACATGAACCTTTTATAAAGTTGCATTTCCTTGATTACTAATAGGACTGGGCATCTTTCATATGTCTGTTAACTATTTGAATTCCATTTTGTGAAATGTACATTCAGGAGGTTATTTTTTCTATGACATATTCCCTCCTTCTTAGTGATTTAAAGACATTCTTAATGAGGTTACAGCTGTCTGTCAGTTTTATGTTCCCCAAATAGTTTTTCCCTCCCTGTCACTTGCCTTTTCACTCTCACTGTCTTTTGATGAACAGAATCCTTTCTTCAATTTCCTTCTCTTCTCCTTCCTATCTGGAATTGAATCCAGGGCCTCATGCATGCTAAGTATTTCTTCCAACACTGGCTTTTATCTCTAGCCCTTTTTTTATTTTGAGACAGGGTCTAAGTTGTCCAGGCTGGCCTCCAACTGGTGACTCTCCTACCTCTGCCTCCAGAGTAGCTGGGATGACAGGAATATGCCACCACACCTGGCTTTTTAAAAATATAGTCAAAGGGCTGAAGCCATGGCTTGGCAGTTGTGGCACAAGTACACAGGTTGGAACCCCAGCACCACATACACAACAAAGTGTCAGAGCAACAAAGTGATTCTTTCTCTCACTGTCCCTCTTTCTTTAAAAAAAAAAAAAAGTTAAATTTATCAGTCTTTTCCCTTTTGGTCAGGACTTTTTAATGCATCTTATTTCAGAAAATTTTCTCTTTTCCAGCATGAAGATCACAGTTTCCTATGTTACCTTCTAAAAGCATTATTTTTTTGTCTTTCAGTTTGATTTTTGCATGTGATTCTGCATATGATGTGAGCTTGGGGTTCCATTTCATAGTTTCCATGTAGATACTCATTCTGTCCCAGCCACATATATTGTAAAGGTGATTCTTGCCCCTTTGTTTTTCAATTTTATCTTTGTCGTAAACCACATGTCCATATTATCAGGATCTCCTTACATACACTGTATCCTATTCCATTAATCTAGTTACCTGTCCTTGAACCTGTACTGTGTTGCTTTAACTAAAGTAGTATTATTTAACGTCTGGTCAGTCGGTAGAGCAGATCCACTCTCTTCTCTTTTCTTTGGGAGGATCTTTACTACTTTTGATCCTTTCCATTTCCACATAAATTTTAGGATCTACTTGTTGGATCTTAATTGGGTCTTCAATTGGTCTGTACAGTAACCTAGTGTAGGATTTGTATTTTTACGACACCGAGTCTTTCAATTCATGAATATAGAGTTGTGCCTCATTTAAGTTTTCCTTTAAAAATTAACTTTTTTTCATAGAAGTCTTGAAATCTTTTGTTAGATTTATTACTAGGCACTTGACATTCTTTTTCTTTTTTAAACTTTGGTGCATTATAGTTATACATAAAAATTGGAATTCAATGTGACAAGTTCCTACGTGCACATGATCTACTTTGAGTTGAGTTTTGTATAGAGTGAGAGTGAGAGACAGGGATCTAGCGTCAGTTTTCTATATATGGATATCTGGTTCCCCAGCACCATTTGTTAAAAAGGCTCTTTTCTTCAATTTTTTCCCCCTTTGGTCAAGGATCTGATGACTGTGGATGTGTGGATTTGCCTCTATGTCTTTTCTGTACCATTAGTCTTCATGTCTTTATTTTGCTGGTACCATGTTGTTTGTAACTCCAGCACTGTAATATAATTTCAGGTTAGGTGTTGTGGTGCCTCCAGCATAACTTCTATTGCTCAGTATTGCTTTGACTATTCTGGGTCTTTTATTCTTTTAGGATTTTTTTCCTAGTTCTGTGAAGAATGTCATTGGTATTTTGATGGGAACTGGTATACTGAATCTGTATATTGTTTTTGGTATTCTTTTGATGCAAATGCAACAGGTATATTTTTCTTTTAATTTCATATTTGAGATGTTTGCTACTAACATACAGATCCCATTTATTTTTGCATATTGATTTTGCAATGAGTAACCTTATGAAACTCTTATAACTTCTAATGTTTTCTAGATTATTTTAATTTTCTATGTACACAATCACATTATCTGCTAAATAACAATAGTTTTGCACCTTCTTTTTTAAGTTCTATGGTTTTAAATAAAACTGTGTCACATAATGATGTTGGCACATAGCTGAAAGGCCAACAAAAGACCATATACCTGACAGTGGGCCCATAAGATTATATTAGCTAATGACATTATAGCCCTCTTAGTTTGTGTAAATTCACTCTGATGCTCACACATTACCTAACAATGCTTTTCTCAGAACATATTCCCTTAATTAAAGTCACATGACCGTTTATTTTTCTTGCCTTAGCATATTGGTTGAAATCTCTGTGTTAAATATTGAAGGGAAGTGATTATTATGGGCATCTTTGTCCCATCTTGATTTCTAAAGGAAAACATTTTAATATTTTACTATTAATTTTGATGTTTGTGGAAGGTTTATTGTAGGTGCTCTTTATCATATTAATAAGTCCACTTCTTTTTCTAATTTGTTGATTGTATTTGTTTTAAATCATAAATGAGTGATACTCTTTATCAATTATTTTTTCTTTGCATCTATAAAATAATAATTTTTATTTTTGCTTCTTTCTATTTTAGTTTGGTTCTAGAGATCAAAACACGGTAAGCAAGCACTCCACCTCTGAGCTTTATACTCTTTTTATTTTTATTAGAGCTTTATAGTTGTACACAGTAGTTGGGTTCATCCGGACAAACTCATGGATGCGTGGAATTTGATTTCAGTTCATGACACGCCCTTTTCTCTCCTGTCTCCCTCCCCTTTTTTGTTCTGTTTCCTCTACTCTGCTAGACTTCCTTTCACTCATCTACAAATTTATATTTGATTGGTGTTCTCTACCTACACATAAAGCTGAAGTTCCTTTTGTATATTATATATACACATAACATGATTTTTAAAGAATTCACTCTGCATTGCCTTCCCTTATTCATCCCTCCATTCTGCCTCTCAATCTCCTTCTTCCATGTTATTGATCTTCCTTTTTTATCTTTATGTCGTCCTATCCTTCCTTCCCCATCCTTTATTTTATTCCAGCTTCTGCATATGAGAGAAAACTTTGACATTTGGCTTATTTCAATTAGCATGATATTCTCCATTTCTGTCCATTTACCAGCAAGTACATAATTTTACTCTCTTTAAAAAATGGCTGAGTAGAACACCATCATGTGTTTGTGTGTGTGTGTGTGTGTGTACAATTTCTGTGTCCAGTCATCTATTGATGGGCATCTGGGTTGATTCCATAATTCAGCTATTGTTCTGCATTGATGTGGCAGACACCGTAGTATGCCAATTTTAGATATTTTGTGAAAATATCAAGGAGTGGGATAGCTGGGTTGTATGGTGGTTCCATTCCTGTTTTTTTGAGGAATCTCTATGTTGCTTTCCAGAGTGGTTGTACTAGTCTGCAGTCCCACCAACAAAGTAGTGTGTACTTCACACTTTCTCCCACATCCTTGCCAGCATTTATTATAGTTTGTACTCTTTAATCATTGGAATTATGACTGTCGTGAGATGAAATCTTAGTGTAGTTTCGATTTGCATTTTCCACATTGTTAGAGATATTATGTATTTTTTCACATATTTGTTGTCTATTTGCGTTTCTTCTTTTGAGGAGTTTCTTTTTAGTTCTTTTGCCCACTTATCGATTGGGTTATATGGTTTTGTGGTGGTAACTTTTTTGAGTTTTTTGACTATTCTGGATATTAATTCCTATCAGAGGAGAAGCTGCCAAGATTTTCTCACATTCTTTAGGCCCTCTCTTCACACTTTTAATAATTTCCTTTGCTGCACAAAAGCTTTTCAGTTTGATGACATTCCATTTATTTATTTTTGGTTTTATTTCTTGTTACGGAAATCAGTGATGTAGTGTTGACTCTATGTTTTCTTCTAGCAGGTATAAAGTTTCTGGTCTAATTCCTAACTATGTCTTTGATCCATTTCAATTTGAGTTTTGTACATGGTGACAGGTAGAGATGCAGTTTCATTTTTTTCTACATATAGCTATCCAGGTTTCTTAGTGCCATTTGTTAAAAAGACTATCTTTTCTCCAAAGTATGCTTTTGGTGCCTTTGTCAAATATTAGATGGCACTAGGTTTGTGGATTTGTCTCTGTATCTTCTCTTCCATTCTGTTGGTTCATGTTTTTGATGCTAATGCTATGCTGTTTTTGTTACTGCAGCTCTAGTGTAATTTTAGATTGGGTATTGTAATGCCTCTTCCTTCTGTTTTTGCTTAGTATTGCTTTGGCTGTTCTGGGTCTCTTATTCTTCCTAATCAATTTAAGAATTGCTTTTTTTTTCTAATTCTGTGAAGAATGTCATTGGTGTTTTGATAGGGATTACATTAAATCTGTAGGTTCATTTTGGCAGTATCGCCGTTTTGACAATATTAATTCTACCTATCCATGCGCTTTATACTCTTAATGTGATGAATTTCATTGATTGATTTTTCTAATGTTAAACCATAAATTAAGTAAGGAGGTATCCTTCCATTTTATATCACTGGATTCAGATTTATTATTATTTACTTAGAATTTTTACATCAACATTCATGATATTCGGGGCTGGAGTGGTGGCTCAGTGGTTACGGCGCTTGCCTGGCATGCTTGAGTACACGAGTTCAAACCCCAGCACCCATGTACACAACTAAGTGTCTGAGTAACGAGAGTCATGTGAAAAACTCAATGAAAATTGATTCTATCTCTCTCTCTCTCTGTCCTTCTGTCTTAAAAAATTTATGATATTCATTTGTGAATTCATGTTATATTTTGCGTACATGATATTTATGTGTAATTTCCCTCCCTTCTACTCTGTTTTGATATCAAATCTATGTAACTTCATAGGATGCGTACAAGAATATACCCTTTTCTATGTTCTGAAAGAGATCCTAAAATATTGACAGTATTTCTTCATTTGTTTTGTGAAGTTTGCTCATGTGCAACCACATTGCATTAAAAAGTCTTTCCCCCAAAAAACTAACATTTACCCAATTACATTGCTTCAAGTTCAGGATATAGTATACTAATGTTAAATTACAACTATATAATTATAAAATTTAAAACTACATGTAAATAAAAATTAGAGAATATAATTTTACAAAAATTACATAATAAATAGCAGTTACATGACAAACTCTTCCCTGTCAAAACAGGGCTTGGAGTCAGACTTTCTCCATTCTGAATCATTCCTCTGCTGATGGACTATGAAATCCTTTGCCAATCTCTATTCTTCTCTAAGCTCTCAGTGTCCTTATCAGTCATGTGAGTTTGTTTAATGATCTCTCTACCTCCTGGAGATGCCAGGAGGAGTAAATGCAACAATTCTAATTAAACTAATACCCTTGTGCTGGGTATGCATTGGGTGTTCCATACATGGTAAGAATATTTATGACTGTATATTAACAGTTCAGTTAATCACTCAGGTATTTATTGAGCGCCTATTGTGGACCAGACAGTATATTGAACACAGGGGATACAACAGGAAGCAAAATCAAATGTGGACTTTCATGCATCTGGAACAAGGATTCAGAGGCTGTTCTCACAGATTGATAACCTACACCCATTACAATGAAATTGAAGCCAATGTTTAGGATGCCACCTTTTAGCACCTCTTTTGCTCTGAACTGTCAGAAGTAAATAAAAATAACTTTCTGCTATGGGGCAATCAGAACCTAATATTGAGCTCTTTGGAAACCGGTAGTCACATAAAAGGGCCATTTTCTTTGGGAAATGAATGAAGATGGCTTGATTTTCCTGGACTAGGTTCTCTGTTTGCATTTCTCTCTCCTTCTTCCCTCTCTCCCTCTCTTCCTTCCTTCCTTCCTTCCTTCAACTAAGGATTGAAACTAGGACATTGTGCATGCTAGGTAAGTGCTATGTTACAGAGCTATATCCCCAGCCTTTTGTTCTTTTTATTTTGAGACAGGGTCTTACTAAACTGCCCAGGCTGGCCTCAAACTTGTGATCCTCCTGTCTCCTCCTCCCAAGTTGTGGAATTACAGGTGTACATCACTATGCCCAGCTCTGGCTGCATTTCCTGACAGGGGTCAAAAGTGTCATACAAAGGACTATTTCCATTACCCTTGTCTTGTACAAAGTTTCCTCCAACTCTACCACTTTCTCTGCTGCTGCTGCTGGAAGTTTACTAGTTAACAGGTGCACAGAAGGTTGACAAACCAGAAAATGAACCTAAACGGCCTGAGATCTGATCTTTCCCATATACCAGATTATCTCTGCCATGCATCTGAATTTGTGCAACAAAAATTTCTCACAAGGTCTGTGACTCCTTCAGTCCTCCCAGAGATCTTTGCACCAGTGCCTCATTTCCTGCCATATGCGGCTTTAATTCTTTGTTACACTTTTCTTGGATGGTCTAGTGAGGACTCAGGGATGATCCTTTCCTCCTGACTTTGGTGTAAGAACTCAGTGAGACAGGTTAGGAGGGTGGTGATGTAGAGCTCGCAGCTCAGAATATGGGCTCGTTTGACTAGTGGTGCTTCTGTGTTGGATGGACAGTCTTCCATCTATAGATAAATAGATGTCTACATCTATGAACATAGCACTGGAGCTATAGCTCTGGATACATGTACATGTATACATACATGGAGTATGTTCAAATATATGCATTAATTCAATATTTCAGTAAATAATTGAGGGTCTACAATATGCAATTCACTGCATTTGTATTTATGTGTGCAAATCAATTATTAGTCCTGTTTGCAAAATACAAAAAAGGAATCAAAAGTTTGACTCTACATGAGAAAATGTTGGAAGAACTATTTTCTAAAATGAGCTTTCATAGATCAACAGGACTCTTTGCAGGGGGTGCAGGTGGCCATTCACAAATTACCTGCTAGTAATGGACCCTGGTGTTGGTCTAAACCCCAAGAGAGAGTGATGGCCATCTTTGAGTACTCCTGGAGAAGAGCTGGCGTCCTGCCTCCTTTTCCAGTCTTCTTTTCTCCCCTGCAGTGTTGGCTATTGTGGGGATGTCAGACGCCGATGGGTGGAATCAATGCAGAGGAAGTTGGCTTCACTAAAGGATGAATGGCCACCACTGCTTGTGTGCCAAAGGGCCAGCCTCCCTGGGTGGGTGGACAAGGAGAACTGGCTGGAGGAGGGGTGAACGTCATCATCTTGTGAGTCCTGGCCAAGTTAAGGGCTGGTGCTCTTGTTCAGAAAGATTTAGCCGATGGCGAGAGACCCAGGACCTTTCTTTTACAGAACTTTAATGATATAAAAGCAGCATGAGGTGCGCCTGATTGTGGATTTATTTGGAGATGAATTTCTTCACTGAAGAGTCACAAGAGTCTTGCAAGCTTTTAGGTCTGATTCTTAAAAATGCACTTGGTTGGTATGAGAATAAAAAAGAGTGGCTGAAGAACAAATCTCTTCAACTGGCAAGACTTCTTTGGTAAGTTAAAAAAAATAATCCAGGCTGTGATTCAGATAAATTGTGTTCGTGTAAGGATGAGGGCATGCAAAAAAAATTCAACATGGAAAGTGTTACTTGGAGGCCCCTTAAAAATACAGATACCAGGGTATCATTTTACAATTAGATGGGCATAGTAAGTTCTGGTATTCTATGGCACAGGAGGGTGAATGTAGTTAGCAATGATGCATAGCGATCTCAAGATAGTTAGAAGAGAGGATTTTTTTTTTTTTTTTAGTTTCAAGTATTGAACACAGGGGCGCTTAATCACTAAACCACATATCTAGCCCTTTTTCCTTTCTATATTTTATTTTGAGACAGGGTCTTGCTAATTTGCTTAGGGCCTCGCTAAGTTGTTGAGGCTGGCTTTATATTCATGATCCTCCTGGCTCAGCCTCCTGAATCTCCAGGATTAAAGGCACGTGCCACTGTGCCTGGCAAGAGAGGATTTTGATTGTATTTATCACAAAGAAATAATGCAAGTTTAAGGTGATTCACATACCAATTACCTTGATTTGATTATTACCCAGAATATACATGACTCAAAACGTTACATTGTACCTCGTAAATATGTACAATTCTTAGGTGTCAATAAAATACAGATATCTGTATTTGCCTGATGAATCTAGATCAGTTATTGTCTGCTGCTATGATTTTTACTACAGATGTATGAAAAAGGTGTCCTCGGGATTTCTTTCTGTCCGTTTGTGGCAGTCAACATTGAATGGGGAGTAGCATATAGGAATTACAAAACCATGGGGGTGGGGAGAGAATTTTTGCAACTCAGAAACAGCCTTGTAAACAGTGGAGAACCAATTTAATTCTAAAAAAAAAAAGGAATGTAAAGCTTGAGTTTATGGGAGAAGTGTTGGTAGTCATTTCTCCTACACTTTTGCCTTCTGATTTATTCCATTTTAAAAGTTTAGTATAAACTAAATTAAACCCGAACCATTGGAGGTGAAATACAGATACTTGGGCCTCAGAGATTTGGATTCAGGTGGATTCCAAAATTTATATTCTAAAATTCTTACAAGCTCCCAGGTGATGCTGATGAGACTGATCTGTTCAACAATATTTTGAACAGCACTGAGTGAGGGGGGTGTTAGTTTTCAGTTTTTTTTCAGAGAATGGTTCCCAGATTTGACTGCATTAGAATTAACTGGGGAGCTTTAAAACTATCCCAGTTCCATATCTGCATCTGCATTCCAGCTGAATCTTTGGCTCTGGATCAGTTTTCTTTTTTCTGTACCAGGGATTGAACCCAGGGACACATAACCACTGAGCCACACGCCCAGCCCTTTTTTATTTTGAGACAGGGTCTTGCTAAGTTGCTTAGGGCACTGCTAAATTTCTGAAGCTGGCTTTGAACTTGTGATCCTCCTGCCTCCTGAGCCCCTGGGATTGCAGGTGTGCAGCCTCAACCCCAGCTTCCTCATCAGTATTTTTTATTTTCTTTTTTCTTTCTTTTTTTTTTTTTTTTAAAAGAGAGAGGGACAGTGAGAGAGACAGAGAAAGAGAGAAACAACTTTATTTAGTTTTTTCGCATGGCCTTGGTTGCTCCAACACTCAGTTGTGTTCGTGGTGCTGGGGTTTGAACCCGGGTCCTCGTGCTTGCCAGGCGAGCGCCGAAACCGCTGAGCCACCGCTCCAGCCCCTCATCAGTATTTTTTAAAAAGCCTCCCAGGTAGTTGATTATAGCCCAGGTGAGGAACCGTTGCTCTAGAAGGAAAGCACTTGGGATAATTGAAACCCAAGTGGGTAACCAGAATAATTTATTTTCTTCATTTATATTTTTGAGATGGGATCTTGTTGCCCAGGTTGCTGTGGTCTCAAGCCATCCTCCTGCCTCAGCCTCTGGAGTAGCTGGGACTACAGGCTGGCGCCATGGCACCATATCAGAGTCACTTCTTAGATGGCAAGTATTTTGTAATAATTTCTTTCCTATCCTTAAATGAAATTCATAAATAGTATAAACTTCTTATACACATCATAGAAAAGTTCTGTTTGTAATATAAAGGAGAAACAAAAGGAAGTTAAAAAAGTAACTGTACATTTACACACACACACACACACACACACACACACACACACACAAGCCATAGGTAAATGTTTGAGCAGATGTTCTAGAATATACAAGAAAGTACCCAGGTGTTTGTCCTGTGAGATTGTGACCATGAATCTCTCCAAATCCAGACCAAGTTTAGAGTGTGGTAGCCACGACTGAGACGCCACCAAGTTTATGGTCACGGTGTCCTGTTCTTCAAAACTGGTGAAAAGCAGCTGGTAAATTTCTGGACACATCAAGGCACCTTAACTTATCCTGCATTCCTGCACAATTTAGGTCATACTACAACAGGCGATAACACCCTGATTACATACTAGATATCTGTAGGTTCTGAGGTAGGGAATTAGCAATAGATCGTCCATCGCCACACATTTCAGGTTGAATCAGGACATTTTGCAAACTCCAGCTTCCTTGTGCATCCCTTAAACACCGGACTTTCTCACCACTATCACTGAGTAACCACAAATGCCTCCCAACAAATTCCTCAGGGAGGATCTGTGAACATGAAGGGATGAAGGATGGGCTCTTGGAAAGTTACTCGAACGCCCAGGCATTCCACCAGGGAAGGGCATGCCACACTGGTGGGTGAAAGGATGATGAAGCCTTGAAGTCCTTTAAAGGACTCACGCCCATACAGCCCCAGAGGCGGGTTCAAGGTGGTGGGGCGAGAAGACGGGTAGGCTTTCACTGTGCCCAACCCCAATAATTTCGGTTTTCGGTTCCAGGTCGCCGAGCACAGAAAGAGCCCCTTAAAAAAGAGGGGAAAGCTTCCTTCGCACCATTGCACTCGCGCCCGGGCCCACGGAGACGGCTGGGAAGCATTTAGCAAACTCTAGTGTCCTCTAGTGGTAGATGCTTGTCATGTCGGGCACCTGGAGATCTTTTAAAAAAATTTATTATTTAAAACCTACATAAGTAAAAGTTCAATCTATAAAAATATATATACAGTTAAAATCTCAAGCTATCTTACATTTCTT
Source organism: Aplodontia rufa (assembly GCA_004027875.1). Lineage (NCBI taxonomy): Eukaryota > Metazoa > Chordata > Mammalia > Rodentia > Aplodontiidae > Aplodontia > Aplodontia rufa. The sequence goes on along the minus strand of PVKS010024777.1, from coordinate 10,410 downwards.
CTCTTTCACAGATCTTATTACACTCCAGAGGGATGCTTCCATAAATTTCTGGTTTACAGATGATATATATACATATATATATTTTAATATATATTCATTTCTATAGGTGCACATAGATATGCTGACATGTAGAAACATTGCTACATGTGCACACGTGAAAAATATGTCTTATCTGATCCGTAAAATGGATAGTTTGATCTATATATTTTATATTTATAAATGTAAAAACATTTTAAATTTACATAAATCTAAATTACATATATTTGATTTATACAACAAAATATAATTATATAATTATAAAGTACTATTAACATAAGAAATTTAACTGAACAATGCGTATGCTATATGAAGTTTATATATTTATGTTAGTAATCTATTTCTGTACATCATATAATGTCTTAAAATACATAAGTCTTCAAAATATAAAAGGTTTCCTGCTGATAATGTTGTATAATATGAATGTAATCTGACTTATTTGATTGACTTGCTTCTGGTGGACATTTTGACTGTTTTTGTTTATCCCCCATCATGAGAACACGTTGGACAGGTGACTCTGTGCCCATATGTGAGTTTTTCTTATAGAATAGTTTTGCAAATAGTTTTGCACAATGCTTTCAGCTTTTCATTCAAGCCAGACACTTGAACTCAAAATGCCAAAACTTGTAAAAATGAGAAGTGTTAGAAATTGGGAAGTTTATAAACTTGGAATGGAAGGAAAAGGCATGGGCAAGGGGTAGAAAGTGGTGGATTTTTTTTAACCTGTAGTTTTATCATGGCTCTGGAATTTTGTGTTTTAAATTTGATAAATAGATGATACTTCTGTCTGGTTCAAAATTAAAAACAACAAACTGTGTAACACTCTCCTTTTTCTTCTATTTTCAATTTTTTATCCACACATTTCTTGTTCTTCACAGAGCTAATCATGCTATCAGTCTCTTCTGGATCCTTCCAGAGATTGCTTATGCATAAGCAAAATGAAGATGTAAATGGATAAATGAATAAATAAAATAAAATAAAAACTATCTCTGAAAGTGTCTCTGTCTCTCTCCCTTTATATGTGGGTGTATATATATGGCTTTCCTTAAAAAAAAATACCACCACCGAAACCATCAATGGTTTTATATCATACACAGGGTCTATGTGTCTTTTACATCAAATATTAAGAAATGATGCCATTGCAATGAAACTGATTTCTTCGTTCCCTTTTTGTGTTATTCATTATGTGAATGTGTCATATTTAACCAATCCCCTCTTGACAGGTGCTTCGACTGGTTCCTATCTTTTTTATTACCTGCTCTGCTGCAATGAACAGCCTGTATAATTGTCACCGTGCACATGAGTGAGGGTGCATATAAGATACATTCGCTAGTGGTGGAATTACTGGCTCAAAGAATAGGTGCACTGTTCACAAGGTGCCATTTGTAGACACCTTGCCAATTTATACTTTTATGTGATTTGTTTCAATTTCACCCCCTGGAGCCACTGAGTGCTGTGGTGTTTGCCAATTGGGCAAATCCTAAACGATGTCTCGGTGTGCACCCATGCACCTTTTTTTTCCAGCACGAGTATAGCTAAACATCTTTTCAAATAATGAAGAAAGGCCATACAGTTCTTATCCATGTCTTCAGAGGAATCTTGTGGGCTGCTTTTACCATCTGCAACTCCTTTGTTGGACTCAGTGCAAGTGCTGGACTCAGTGAGCCTGAGGGTGTTACGTGGATTTTAAGGAGGAAGTAGATCATTTATCTTCCATCTGCTCCCCCTCCTTTCTTCATTTTGGGTGTGGCCTCCAAATATCACCAGCTTCCAATATTCCCTCTTTCCTCTTATCTCAATCTTGTACCATGTCTTCCTATGTTTGGAATAAAGGTAGTAGCGGGGCTGGGTGCTTTGCTTCTCCTTCCCTGGGCTCTGGTGAGCTATCCTCCTGTGTATGGCCACACGATCCTCATGTGACCCATGGGCATGGCCTATTCATTCAATAGCACAAGCAACTTCCAAACAGCCAACAGGAGCTGCATGCTCCCACACACATCCCGCACTTGCCTGGGTGTATGCCCTTGCCCATGCTGTCCCCCTGCACTTAGAATGCCGCCCTCAGGTCCAGCCATGACTGCTTTCTCCCTCTGGTCAGGCCTCAGTTCTGTGAACTCCCCCTGCGCATGCTCTGTACTGCTCATCACCTTCTGCATAACTTGGCTCTTTTCTCTCCTTCCCTCCTATAACCAAGGAGGGGATAGAATCTCTCAGTTATCTTTGTAATGACAGGCCCTACACAGTGTCTCGTGCTCTATAAATGCATGTTTTCATAGCCATTGGCCACACCAGGGAACATTTCTCAGTCTCTCATTTAAAATGAAAATTATATCATCAAATCTCAACACATCTTAAATGGTGAAGAAGACCACGAGGGAAACAGAGTCCTGTTTATGTGCCTATGTCAAGCATTATTTCCGCAGAATCTTTACCTTGTGCAGGCAGAGCTTCACTCACCTGAAAATCCGCAGTCCAAAATGTTCCAAAATCTTAACACCTTTTGAGTGCTGACATGAAGCCACCGGGAGCTTGGCATGTGACCTCAGATGAGGTCACTCCTGACTGCATCGATGGGTCACTGTCAAAATGCAGGTGCACTAAAAATATGGTATGAAATTACCTTCAGGTCACATTTAGATGTACAGGAACAAAAATGAATTTAGACTTGGTTTCCATCTTTAAGATATTATGTTGAAGCAGCTATTCCAATATCTGAAAAAAATCTGAAATCTGAAACACTTCTGGCCCCAAGCATTGATTAAGAAATATTCAGCCTGTACCACCATCATCTACCACTCCAACTTCCTCCATTGGACCCGGGGACAAAGTCTGTCAATTTGAAGGGATAGCCTTCCTAAGCCCTTCCCATACCCTGTACCCCACCCTATGCCTCCAGGTATCCTAGGCAATCATCCCCCTGTTGCGTAAAGAATCATACAATTTGAGGTTATTATTATATTAGCTTAGCCGTTTAACATACTGCTTCCCCATGTATTCTAGCTTCCACAGATGAGAAAAACCATTCGGCCTTTGAGTCTCTGAGATTGGGATACTTCACTTAGCATAATTTTTCCATCTCCATCCATTTGGCTGCAAAAGCCATAATTTCATCTTCTCTAATGGCTGAGTAGTATTCCATTGTGTAGAGGTACCAAAGTATTTGTATCCACTCGTCGAGTGAGGGGCATCTGGGTTGGTTCCATAGTCTAGCTATAGTAAATTGAGCTGCTATAAACATTGATGAAGCCACATCACTATAATATGCTGATTCTAACTCTTTTGGGAAAATACCCAGGAGTGTGATAGCTGTGTCATAAGGTGGATATCTAGGAGACTGGAGGGTGGGAATATGGGGGAATCCTCTCAGAAGGAGATCTCTGACCTCCATGAGATATCCATTTAACTCAGGGGGTCTTCTGGGGGAAACAGCAACACGGGGAACCCAAGTGGGGCATCCATGGCATGGCATTAGCCCTGGATAACTAAGTATATATACATTTGTTCTTGATTGTTTGACAGTGTTTTCCCCTCAATTGTAACTCCATATTCATCTAAAAAAATTCAGTGAGAGATACAGTAAAGATTAGAAAAAGTCAATGAAACTATGTGTCTTGCAGAAAACTTACTTTGCAATTTCCGCGTTGGGCTCTCTCCGTGGAGTTGTCTTCGTGGCATACAGGGAGAAGGGTGAGGGAGTGGCAATGAAGAGACATCATGGGTCTGAAGTTTGTACCAATGTGGCTCATCATCTAATAATGCTGTTTCTAATTCAATTAAAATCTACAAAGCAAAAGAAAAATATTTGAAGGGAAATTAAAAAAAATTAATTTCAGCTTGTAGTTGATGGTTCAAAATTTAAGTAGCTCAGATATGTACTTTCTTTACAAGAAGTGAGCAGAGAGTGACTGAGGATGACTAGTTTTCACAGGCTTTCTGCTACTAAGTAGCATATGTTCAGGATTTCTCTTTGCACATACACAAATTTTTATCTAATTGATAAAGTTTTCATGGCTTGTGAAGTTACTGAAAACGCAATTGTTACAGATTGAAAACTTTCACCAGTGGCCCCTTAAGACACCTTGAAAAATGTCATTTAATGTCTATAACTTTTCTCTGAAGTAGGCAGGATCAGTTTTTTTTAAGAGACAGAGGGACAATAAGAGAGAAAGAGAGAGGGGGAGGGAGAGAGGGATAGAGAGAGTCAATTTTTATTTTTAGTTTTTCATGCGGCTTTCATTGCTCTGACACTTCATTGTGTACAAGGTGCTGGGGTTTGAACCCACGTCCTTGCGCATGCCAGGCAAGTGCCATAATCACTGAGCAGTTGCTCCAGCTCCAGGATCAGTCTTTTAATGATGAGAAAATGGAAGTCCCTGGGAGACCTGTGAGCTGTAGGGCTTGGGGATCCCATTCTGACCTGGCACCATGAGCTTTGCCAATGGGAGGGTCACTGATTCTCTGCCATACAGTACCACTCTGGAAGTTTCACATTTTAAAATTGCATTGCCAAGAAGCACTTTAGGGAAGATTGTATTTTCTAATGATGGTTATTTCAGTGTCTCCCATATTTCTTGCTTTTCTTTCAATGTATTCAATGTGAGCTTGTCACTCCCCATCAAAATGTGGTATCTAATTCCTTACCTTCCCCTTGAATATGTTGTTGTGGTTTGGATATGAAATGTCCCACACGGGCAAATATACTGCAGGCTTGGTCACCAACCTGTGGCACTATTGGGAGGTGGTGGAACCTTTAGGAGGTGGGGCCTACGGAGAGGCAGTTAGGTCATTGGGGGATATTGAGACTTCAGCCCCTTCCTGTCTCTCTTTCTACTTCCTGGCCTCCACAAGGTGAGCTGTCTTCCTCTGCCACATACTCCCCACTATGATGTTGTGCCTCACCACAGGGCCAAGCCATAGGGCCAAGCAAACAGAAAATGAAACCTCTGAAACCATTCCTCTTTAGGTTTATTTTTCTCAGGCATTTTGTCACAGTGACAGAAAGCTGATGAACACATCTGGGCTAGTTGTAGTTTCTAGTTTGTCACCAATGGAAAGTACAAGTGATACCTCATTACTTCCAGTGGCAGGGTAGAAGAAGCCATGACTCTTCTTGATGGTGGATTGAGGAATGCCTAGAGACCTGCGAAAGCATTATTTTGGGTGTATCTTTGAGGGTGTTTACAGAGGAGGTTGGTATATGAATCTGAGTGGGTTGTAGGGAAAGATGTGCCCACAATGTGGGCGGGTGTCATCCAGGAGACTAGAGTATTGGAGACCATAGAAACAGAGGCAAGGGACACTGGTCTCTCTCCTGGAGATAGCATTCACTCTTTTCTTCTTGGACATCAGAACTTTCCAGGCTCTCTGCCTTTAAATTCCAGGACTTATACCAGGGGATTTGGTTCCCAGAAATTTGGACTTGGACTGAACGGTGCTGGTAGCAGTTAGCATCCAAAGGTCTCCAGCCTGCAGGTGACTTGTGGTGAGACTTCTCAGCCTCCATAACCACATGAGCCAATTTCCCTGATAAATCCCTTCTCACCTATCTGTACATGTATAGCCCATTGTTCTGTCTTTGGAGAATCCTGGCTAATACAGATTTCTCCTGAATTTCTTGAACCTCTTTGTTCTCATTCTTTAAAGAGGCTCCCTCTCAAGCCCGGTTTCTACACTGCAGAAGCCCAAGGCCTCTGGAAAGACTAGTGTCAGGACTCTGGACAGCAGCACCACTGAGCCCTGGCTCTGGAATCATTCCACCCTGATGCCAGATGTGGACTGGAAGGAGCTCCTTACGACTCAGTGTGCAGCTGTTCTGGGATCCTAGCCTTTTGAATCTCCCAAGCTGAGGCCTCGGATATCATGGGGCAGAGCCAAGCCATCCCTTTCCCACTCTGTCTGAAGTGTGGAAACTTAGAATCCATCTCGACAAGATTACATGCGCTACTTATTTTATGTTTCTAAGTTTGGGGTGGCTTCTTATGCAGCTATATATATATATTTTTTTTTTAAAAAAAACACATTTTTATTTTTTTAAGAGAGAGGGACAGTGAGAGAGAGAAAGAGAGAATCAATTTTATTTTAGTTTTTCATGTAGCCTTTGTTGCTCCAAGACTCCATTGTGTATGTGGTGCTGGGGTTTGAACTCATGTACTTGAGCATGCCGGGCAAGCGCCATAACCCCTGAGGCACCGCTCCAGCCCTATGCAGCTATATTTAATTGGAGCAAACCTACAATAAAATGTGGAAGGAATGAAATGAAAACTTCATAAATTGTGGGATAGTCATGCCCAGGTTTAAGGTGGCTACTTTGGCTAAAATCAGAACCAACCTCACCAATTTGCCTTGAATTATTTGAGGTTTGAATTACAGGAAGACTTCAAGGAGTATCCACCTAATAAAATGCTATTGTTGTAAATTTTCCCTTAGTTTCTCATTGTCTGCCTGCCTTTCTCCCTCCATTCCTCCTCTTGCTCTGACTTCCTTCCCTCATCTGTTCCCTTCCTTCCTTCCTTCCCTCCCTCCATGGCACTAAGAAATTTGGATAGATAGATTGGTACAGGGAGACCAATGGGATCCTGCATGATCCTAATTTTGGAGGAAGATGCAGCATGCTTGGGGGAGGACCACTGGGGTTAGGTTTGCATCCAGCTATTGGGCTGTCCAGGGAGGTCTCCAGCTGCTGCTTGGAAACCAACAAAAGCAGTAGCATGTTTCTGAAGCCCTGGAGTAAGCAGTGGCTTGGCAGTGATAAGTCTTTCTGGAGGAAAGGGAAAACACTTCCTTCTCATTATCTGTGAAAGGCAAATGAAGCCGCTTCTCATTACCTTGCATGGAGAAAGGGTGCTCAGCTGCAGGTTACCAATGGAGTACACTAGCAATAGGAAGCTGGATGTTTTCAGTACATTCCACTCAGGCAGGGCTCTGAATGAATGGCATCTACCCACCTGGAATTGTGCCATGCCCAGCCTGGGCAACTGTATGCTTCATTCCTCAATAGGCTGATCCATTCAAGGAAGATTATTTGCTACCAGATACTACTTTATTTATTTATAAAGATACACTTTATTTATAGGTCAATATCTTAAAAAGAGAAAGCCAAAAAAAAAAAAAAGGTGAAGAAAGAAAAAGTAATCCATTCACCACTCACCTCCCATTCCTTTCTACTCTGAGTACTTCTTAGACTTCTAATGTGGGACAGTGTGTAAATGATTGTAAAGACCTGGTTCTTCAGACACTATCTGTAAGAAGGAGGGAACACCAGGTAGAGAGGAAGAAGGCTCTGCATGGAAATGGGACCTGACATACACAGGGGAGGGAAAGAGGGGCCCATTGGGAGGGCAGGACAGTCTGAAAACTGACCCTGAGACCAAATACTGCCGGGGGTGCCCTGCTCCCCTCTGCACCGAAGGAAGGAAAGGGCAGAGAGTTCACCCCTCCCCTCCAAATCCTTTCCTTGAACTGGCCCTGCAATTTGGCACCCTTGAAACCAGGGAGAAATCAAGCCCGTTCTAAACGTTTCCCTGGCTGCCTCACCATGGTGCCACTGACTTAGAGTTTCACCATTCACGGTTGCTGCGTTCTATGAAGTCTCACAATCGTGGGATTAGCAAATACTGAACCATGCTGCTAATGGAAATTCAGATTTAGATTCCTGCAGCTTCTGGTCATAGTTTTAGGAGCTTATCAATCATGATACCTCGTATGTGTGTTTCTTTTGAAAGACACCTTAGGTCACATAGCCTGTCAGTTCATTCACATTGGACTCATGGTCAATAGCCCTGGAACTCACGCCTGAGAAGTTATCGAATGCATAGATTTTCTCTGTAAAGAACATTTCAGTCTTCGTGTTTAGTGACACAAGGTGGCTTTTCCAGATCTGTGCTTGGAACCATTTTAATTGCCACCACTCCCAAAAGAGAAACCATTATTTAGACCGTGGAAGGGTGCTCATTTGCAGGTTGAGATGCAGAGCAGAAGGTGGGGTCTTGCTCATCCTCAGCTGGGAGCAGGTGCATCAGCTGACGCAAAGCTCCCCTGCTCTGCGTGCGGCCCTGCTTTCGAGCACCGGGACAGTTTTGAGTGTGTTGATTTGGGTTATAAATTCACTTAAGTGAGTAGCTGAATTTCCAGTTATGGAATCTACAAATAATGAGAACTGACTCTATTTTGAGTTAATTGCTTATTAAAAGGACTGTCCTTTTCCATTTTGTCCATTCATTGTGTTCCTAGGTCTTAAAAATGACTGTGCCCAGGGACCAGGCAGGGCATGCAAGGATCTGGTGGTGACTTGGTTGTAGCTGTGCCTCTCTAGCTGATTCTTGTTCCAGGACTGCACATCCTGTGGGGTGGGACCTCAGTATTTTCTCATGGGAGGGGACTCAGTGTGGCATTGGTATCATATGGCTGAGGTAGATGGGGCTCCAGACTGAAAGCTTTGGGGGCAAATTTGTGTTGTCAGTGGGAATTAAGAGGTCTAGGGTTCTCTATGTCATTCTTTGATGTTGCCTTTGGGCTCTATTTTGTCAGAGTTCCTGATTTCTTTCTTTATACTGGAGCTTAAATTCAGGAGTGCTTTACCACTGAGTTACATCCCAAACCCTTTTTGATTTTTAAATTTTGAGACAGGGCTTTGCCACGTTGCTTAGGGCCTTGGTAAGTTGCCAAGGCTGGCTTTGAACTTGGCTGCCTAGGGCCTCCTGAACTGCTAGGATTACAGCACCCTACTAGAGTTCCTGATTTTTGATGAGTAAGCTGAAAATCCAGAATTTTATCTGAAACACCAGGATTTTGAGATGTAGGCAGTTAAGATAAAATGAAAGACCCTAAACATTTGTGTAAGCTGGGCACAAGTCTGTTATGCCATTGTCACTTTGGGTCCAGGTGAGGGGCTGGTGGCATGCTCAGGTATTTTACCTGCCTATTACCTGCCCATGCAGTTAGTTGTTGTTCGCCACATATTTCTGCTTTAGAAAAGGCCTGATACTGTCTCTAGGCAGGGTTGAGCTATGGTAGGTTAAAACCTGTACTCCTATCATTAGCATATTATGAAGCTTTGTACGCATTGAGTTAACAGCAATTTTGTACATGGTCCTGCATAAATCTAGCTTAAAGCTACTGAAGACCAGCTTATGCCAATAATGAGGACAATATGACTTCTACCCAGAGAGTGCAGGTTTCACCAGTGCTTTCAAGTGATTCTAGTATTCTTCCAATAAGAACGCCACACATTATGCTTTATATATTGTGCTTCTTGGGTATGTAAGATTTCTGTGAGGTTATGTCCATGAAAACAAACGACATTTTTTTCCCTAATAAAAGCCGAGTAATGAAGGACGAAGATACGATTATTCCTTGGCTATAGTGGTTGTCAACAAGCCTTTTGAGAGCATCTTTTTCTGTCAAAACCAGTTAATGAATTGGAGTTTTCCACGGAGCTCACAGAAGTTGGCTTTTCAGACCAGGGAGTAAAAAATCAGAGAGGCTTTTCTTTGTGTGGCATGTCGAAGGGCGTCCTTTGGTCTTGTGGCTACACCAACTCAGTCGGGTCTAGGACTGATCTTGTTAATTACCACAGGTGGATCTTTGACCCAAGGGAGAAAATAAAGCTTCAGGGCACTTCTCCGTGACCGCCTTGGGACCCTTCAGAAGGGACGAGCCTCGGTCTGAAAGCTGCTTGGGTTTATAATGATTCTCGAATGGGCTTTTATGTGGACGAGCGACATGACCTAAGGCATCAGGGACACCAAAAAGGACGCTTTTTATGCAGCTTGAGATGTGAGCAGAGAGCAAAAGAGATTTCAAAAGATCAGCACCATGGCTCTCTCAAACCTTATGAAGTATCTTCCAAATGACAACAGTGCCTACTTGTTTTGGAAAATATCAACCGGTGTTTTGCACTTCCCATGGGCCGGGTGTGGGTCTGGATGTTTTATAGAGGTAAGACCTTGCTCATTAAACAATTTCAGTGACCCGGAGCGGGGGGAGCCATTCTTGCCCCCATTTTATAGGGGAGGAGACTGCGCTAATGAAGGGCTTCGCTGGGTCAAGTCTGATCCCCAAGCTTACGCTCCTTGAGGCTCAAGGAGAAAAGTGGCTTGGGTATGGCACACACTTGCTTTGCTGACCTGTTCTTACATCAGGGTAATGGGAGGAGATAGGGTGATGGAGTTTTGGATGGGAGCTACACCCATAGCTCATTTTCCTTTTGTTTCTATAAAGCTCCGCACCTATCCTATGCATCCATTTTCTCTTTGTTCTTCAAGAGTCCTTTTCCGCCAGCTAGACTCATCCTATTACTTTTTACACCAGTGTTGGAAAAATGGAAAGAATTGTGCAGAGAATATCCAGCTCTTCACCACGCAGATGACCTTACTG
>PVKS010024776.1:0-30664 GCA_004027875.1 Aplodontia rufa | reverse complement strand
CCATGGAATATTACACAGCAATTAGAAACAATGATATTGTAGCCTTCGAAGGTAAATGGATGGCTATGGAAGAGATCATGATGTGTAAAATCAGCTTAACCCAGAGATCTAAGGGTCGATTGTCTCCACTCATCTGTGGAGGTGGGGAATAAACCCTGGACAATGAGAAAGTTGGTCTAGTAACATGAGTTAAATCCAGATAAGATGTAATGCTTTACAATCTAATACTTTTTTTAGAGTTATAATGGGAAGGGAGGGATAAGGGAGGGTAACTGGGGGGGGCACTCCTGGGGATAATTGCAATATCCAGAATATATACACATTTTATACACATTTTATATTATTTTGTTAAAATCTTGTAAGGTTGTTCAAAAATAAAAAATTTAAAATAAAAAAAAAGAATAGCGAAAGGAAGGCTCTCTTACAAATAAAGTCATAACCCATTTACCTCTCCAGCCTTGATGAAACACGCTCAAATCTCACAGTTTCTTTTCACGTTATGGAATTTTTTTTTTGGATATGTGGCACTGTTATGTATGCTGGTATAAAGCACATGGGCATGAGATTTTGCAATTGGAATTATCACAATTTGTATCTGTGATCTTCCTATTATAATCTTATTTTATTAAAAGAAAAGATGATTTTTTATTTTATATTTATTTATTTATTTAACTATTAACTTTACATCATTTCTGAGCCCCTAGGATCAATTCTAACTAAATATTACAACTACTATAAAATGAAAATGGCATATGTTAAAGATAGAGGGGGTATTAAAGAAAACTCATTCTTTGGTGAACCAACATCATTATTTGTTCTCCATTCCATTCAGTCACATTTTTTTTAAAGACAGGGACAGTGACAAAGAATCAATTTTATTTAGTTTTTCATGTGGCCTTCTTTGCTCTGATACTTCGTTGTGTACGTGGTGCTAGAGTTTGAACCTGTGGACTCGTGCGTGAAAGGTGAGAGCCGTAACCACTGAGCCACTGATCCAGCCCCCCATTTACTCACTTTTAACACCATTATCACATCAATGAAATCAAGTCATCCTTGCCCAGAAGAACACAGCCCAGTGTGCCTGTATATAACTGAACCATTTGAAACTTTCTGTCATCTCCAGATACATTATTTTATATCACTGCTATGATTAAGTGATGTATAATAAGTATACAAAATACATTAATGCAGGTAGAGGAAGGAAGGACTGAAATAAAAGTTATCATTTAGAGAAAGATCACCAAAACATTTGCACTCCTTTACTTTTGGAATATCAAAGAGCAGCCAATGACCTTGGTTGGACAAACTAGGTATCCTTGGGTACACTGTCTGTGACAGTCTCATATGTGAAATATCTTTTGAGTATACCTTTGGGCCATTTTGAAGCATCCGTTTTGTACTTCATGGTCATATTCACAAGGTATATTTGAAAGAGGATCTGTTTGACTTTATCAACCCAGTCCACACTGATGATAATTCATATGTCTTAGCAAATTCAGATTTCTGAAAATGTTAGTAAGCTTCAGCTAGTATGACTAGAATCCAACAGCAGACACTTGTCTTGCCAGCATCATTCGATTAAAATCAGGCACAGATTTATCTTTTTTCATTTAGAGTAATTTTTGGTGTCTTAACTGGTTTCATGTTTTGGCCCAATCCCTCTGTCTTTTGGTGTGAAACTGAAGTTATATAATTTGGTTTTCTCTTAAGGAATATGAGCATGACTTTTCAGTGGAGAGCTTCTAATATTCCTTGCTTATGAAAGCCATGTCTAATCTTCTAACCTCGTCACCTCCTTGTCTCAGTTTACACTTCCAATTTCAAAATGCTTTCCTTGAATTGAATAAGCAAAATGTAGCCTAGTTCCTTATGAAAGGCTAAAAGGTATGTTAGCTACTAATAGTACAGTGTATTGTTTTACTTAGATATTTTTTAAAATAATTCATGTCTAAAATATACCCACATAAATTGATCTTTAATGTGTCCTCCAAGTACTTAAAAAGCGGGTAGTTGTTTGGGATGCAGAAGGGCCATTCCACAACATCTCAAAAATCATACTGGTTAGAAAACGTATTATGTCACATCATAAGCTTAAACTTGTTCAATATAAAACTACATCTGAAGTAAAAATACGTTCTCTAGCTGTGGATAGTTCTAAATATTTAAAAAATGTTTTATTAACAAGAATTTTTAGAACTTGGATTTGGCTTTGGAATAAGAGGAAGACAAATATAAAGAAGATGAATTCACTCATGAAAGTTACTTGTGTATGTATTTAGATAGAGGTGAGTTCTTCTACAAGAGTGGCCACTTCACTGAAGTCCTAAAGATGAAAAGGGCATTGATTTTATTTTTCTAAAGTAGGCAATAGGTTCGTACAAATATCATTTTGTGGTATAATTATCATAAAGTTAACTATGTAAGTTAATTAATTAAAAAATTACTGTCATGGTAGAGAGTTTATATTTTAAAACAGATTTACTTGTTATTTTCTCTTTTACTTTGGATTTTCATAAGATAGTGTAAGAAATCATTATTTGTATTGTATGCTGTCATCAGAGACCAGCTAGCTACTGTCAAATACAATCCTATTTTGGAGCATTCAAATAAACTTAAAAACCTATTGACCGAAAATTTATTCACATCCTTCCAATTATAACTTACTTTCAAGGATAAGGAGCCCTAAAATCTTTTCGTAGGACTCTTATTCTATTACAGAATTCTTTTCTTTCCTTTTCTGATTGTGTCTTTGTGGGCTACCACTTTTTCCTAATGAGAAAAGAAACCGGAGATTTTTTGCAAAAAGTGGAATGGATTCTTACCAGTGGATACATGATAGACAGTAACCCACACTCCCACACTCAAAGCTTGTGCTCCTTCTCAGCTGGAGCTAAGATATCCTGAACTCCTTCACCATGTCTCAAGCTACAAGGTGGCCACTTCCACTTTAGGACTGGTGTAGGAAACCAATGAACTGCCTGGCACAATGCCCTTGTTATATTTCCTTTACTGTGAATCAGTAGGGATGATGTGTAATATGGTGTGTGTGTGTGTGTGTGATTGATTGATTCAGCAAGGTCTCTGACACATTATAACAAGGATCACAGACACAGTATAACAAGGATCACATTCTCACCAGTTTCCAATAAGATACTCTTCATGTCTACCTGAGACCTCAAAAGAAGTTCCTTTAGCATTTTATGTTTATAGCAACATTCTGCTTATGATGATTTGTGTATTATTTGAGATATAGATGCTTTCTCTGCAGCTCTTATTTTCTCTCTTAGCCGTTACTGGAAACTCTTGTAATGCCATATTTCTGCCAACTTTCTCTTCAAGGCAATCTGGGATTTTATATCAAGCCCCTAAAAACTCTTCAAGCTTCTATTACTCAATTTCAAAGCTACTTCTGCATGGATAAGTAGTTGTAAGACCCCCGCATCTCAGTGCCAAAGTCTGCATCCATTTGCTAGGACTCCTGTAACATAGTACCCCACAATGGGTGGCTTAAAAATGTATAAATTTATTGTCTCACAGTTCTGGACCCTGGAATGCTGAAACCAGGTTTTGGCAGTGTTGACGCCTTCCACGTCCTGTAGAGAAGGATCTGAGCCTCCTCAGGGGTCTGTTTTCCGTTTATAGATGGTTCTTTCCCCTGATGACTCTGCAAGTCATCTTCTCATGCTGCATGTCTTCCTTTGTGTCCTCATTATGTTCTTTTATTTGAACATCTGTCCAATTGGATTAGAAACAATGTTAATGTTCTCTTGTTATCTTGAACCCTTTTGTAAAAATTCTATATCCAAGTAAAGTCACATTCAGAGAGTAAGACCTCAGCATGTGAACATGGGGCCGGGTCACAATCCAAAACCCAACATTTGTCAAAAGGAAAGCAATCATATTTCCTCCTTAAAATTGTAATAAAAGAAAGTAATTTGCATGTATTCTAAAACTTTATTCGGTGACTGAAAGACCACCTTAGAAAAGTGTAGACATTAATAAACATTGGAAGATACTCTTAAATTCAGTTTCAATTTTGGCAATCTTCTGGTGAAAGGCCTCTCAATTAATTAATTATTTTTTTAAAAGAGAGAGAGATTGTGAGCGAGAGGGAGAGAGAGAGAGAGAGAATCTATTCTTTTCAGTTCTTCATGTGGCTTTCAGTGCTCTGACACCTTGCTGTGTATGTGCTGCTGGTGTTCAAACCCACTTTTCGCACGTCAGGCAAGCACACCACTGCGGAGCCACTGCTCCAGCCCTCATTTATTTTTGTAGCCAATCATTAAATATATTTAAATTGAATCAATTTAAACAACATGTGGGTATTAGTGTTTTTTTTATTTTTTTATTTTGGGTATCAGTGTTTGTCACAAGAAAATCATGGTTCTATCTGTACATTTTTTTTTTTGCACGGGTTCCAAATAAAACATTTGAACTGGAAACTTATTCCCTATCTTCATATATTTTAATATTTTTAAAATGTAAATGAATACCTATTAAATAAATTCTTCATAATGAAGAGTTTATTTTAAAGCATGCTTCTCTCAACAACAAATTATCTGAAATTCTATTCAATTTTTGTGGGATATTTTCACACAATTTAAAATTCCATTTTGAAGATCACACACACACACACACACACACACACACGCACACACACATACCTTCTAAATTCTCAGTCCAATGAGACTGCAGCTTTTCTCTCTTGCTCCTATATGCCACATGAATCAAATGCCCTCAGGTAATAAGCTACTTAACTATGGTGTTCTCCTTGATTTTTCTCTTTTTAAGTGAAAGAACCATTTCAGTTCCAGCCTGCTTCAATTTGATTTTCTATTCCTTCAAATATTTGTTTTATTTATACTTAGTCCAAAATGCATGTGTTATAAATAGGAGAGTAGCTTGTTCAATTTTTTCCTCCATATTTAATCGAAGAAAAAACTACATTATCTGTTAATAACACTGGAAACATTTCATTGAGGGTATGTGTCACTTGTGCAGATATTATATAAATATATATATATGTGTGCATATCTTTAATTTTTTATAAAAAATGATAAACATGATAGAATGAGAATGTGGATGAATTACATGAAAATACAGGCATTCACTTTTAATAATGAAGCTTCAGTTTTCTGTAAATTAACACCTTTTCTGCTTTAAAAATTATATTTTCTGATATGTAGAAAATAACATTCATTATGCTCACTTAAAATATATAAGTGAGCAATTTTTTTTCACTTTCTCATTGGTGCATTATAGTTGTACATAATGATGGGATTGGTTGTTACATAATCATACATTCACATGTGTGAGCAATTTCTTACCATAATGATAAATATTTTCTTTTCAAAGGAAGCATTCTAATTTGAATAAACTATTTCTGCATAAAACCTAGCATGAGAATAAATGAATTTAAATTTTACTGGAAGTAGCAAGATAGAGGCAAACACATTTGTGCCTACCATTCATTAAATGTTAAATCTTTGGCTAATTATTATATCTTTCTGAGTTTTATTTTCTTCCATAACTTGGAAATGGCTATAACAATGTTGTGACATTGTGCTAGGATACAAAGTGCTTTTTATGTTGCTGTCACAAAGTGTGACTTTGAAATCTGTTTTTCAACCCTTCTTCAGAGAAGTCAGAATGATTTTCAGAAATGCATGAAATCATATTACATAATGAAAATGCATATCTTTATACATGTGTACACATAATCACTAGATTCCTTATGAGTTTTAAAAGCCATATTTTCCATTAATTAACATGATATTTTTCAATCCTCAGCAATTTTACAAGTCCTTATTTTGTTTGAAGTGTGAATATTTGTATATAAATAATGCAGCAAACAAACTTGCATCAGCCAGAGTTTTAAAAATTGCTCAATTTATAATCTTTATCTAATCATAACACTCATTAAAAATATATTAGTCATTAAATTAATTGACAGTTGTGAAATAAATGTGTTCTCTGTTACTTAATTTATCACAAAGTTTGAACCATTTTATTATCAATACATATTTAAATTTCAAGTGACTCCTTTCTTTGAATGATCTATTATTTGTGCATCATAAAGTTGT
Source organism: Aplodontia rufa (assembly GCA_004027875.1). Lineage (NCBI taxonomy): Eukaryota > Metazoa > Chordata > Mammalia > Rodentia > Aplodontiidae > Aplodontia > Aplodontia rufa. The sequence continues at coordinate 24,581 of PVKS010024776.1, read as the reverse complement.
TCTATTATCTGTCACTATGAAATAGATGTGTATACTCTTTCAAGAGTTGACTGAAAGCTTGTACTAATCAATAAACATCATATTATTCATTGTCAAAGACAAGCAATAGTTAATTGGAGAGCTGGGTTCAAAGAGCCCATGGACACAAATTAACTATCAAGATTGTGCTTCTCATTTTTCTGCCACCTCAATGGGAAGGATGTTTAATTTATCAAAATCTCCTTTTTAATAAATAAGGAAATTTATGCTTAATGAAATACATTGATTAATCAAGTACCTAGCAAAATCATGCAAGCAGTATTTAAATCTGATTTTTTCTGCTTACAAAATGTTTTTTAAATTGAACTACACAATAAAGCAAAAAACCATAAACACTTCCTTCAAGTACATGCATCCAACTAACTCTCCCACTAAATTCCTAAGCAAAATAAAACATATTGTCTGGGTCCAGCCTGCACTCTGTCTTATTCCATCATCTAATTCATTTTTCAATTCACCACAAAATGGTTTAAAATTACATTTCCTCAGGAATACTGACCTCTTCAATTCCAATTGTGTATCCATATTTAATATTACAAATGTATTTATCAGGCTGGAGCAGTGGCTCAGAGGTTACCATGCTTGCCTGGCATGCGTGAGGACGCATGTTCAAACCCCAACACCACATGCACAACAGTGTCTGAGCAACGAAAGCCAGATGAAAAACTAAAGAAAATTGATTCTCTCTCTCTCTCTCCCTCTCTCTCCCCTTCTTTGAAATGAAAAAGAGAAGTGTTTTTATCTATCACCACAATATTTTAACACACTGTAGCTTATACTAATCCTACTTTTTTATGTTAACGTTCTAGTTATTTTCTCTCTGCAATCCCCACCAATATTCCCTACATAATGAGCCTAGAAGCAGGAAGCTGCTGTTTTAAGTGAAATAGCACAGCGGTAAGGGTGTGGGCTGTGCTGATTCCTGGACTTGTTTCTCCTGATCAAATGCTGGCTTCACACTTGCAAACATCCTCTTCATATTCAGCTATGGAAAGAGCCACATGAATTCTGCTGCAGTCCTTCCATTGGGAATGGAAACCCTTGTCCATGAAAACCCTTCAAACTGCTTTCTTTTGTATCTCACTGACTAAAGTTGGGTAACACAGTCACCTGTAGCTTCAGAGGAGAAAAAGATTCTTTCTTATTGTTTCCTTCATTGTCGGCAGACAATTCCTATTGCCAAGAACAAAGGAGAAAAATGCTCTCAGTAGACAATTAACACAGCCTCCTAGGACATAAATTTTTTTTCAGACATTGTCTTATTAGACAGACCGCTCTGGGGTATTTGTTTATTTGCCTCATTGAAATTTTCCCATTTCAGTTTGTGATTTCACATGCTCGTTCCTCCCACTTATCAATCTTTATAATTATTAATGTAACTTTTCTACTCATGTATAATATTTCTGCCTCCTGAAAAATTCATTCCTAATTTCTCTTCTCACTACTCATGTATAATTGCACAACTTATAATGTTTTCAGATGCATGCACTAAATTTCTCATATTTTATTTCTGGATGACTCTCTTTTAGTCCAATGTTTATTCCGGCTTCATGTTAAAGACCTATGTACCACACATACACACATACACACACAAACACACATACACACACACGTACACACACACACACACACACACGTACATATATACACACATAAAGAGAGAACGTGTAAGAGTTAAAGAGAACAAAACATCATTTGCTTTATTGCTTGTCCTAAAAATAAATGCTGGCTCCTTAGCAATGCTGCAAAGTTACAAGAGGGTACCCCTGCCAATATTGTAGAAAGATACTGCTTCAGAGATCAGGTAGAATTTAATTGGCAGGAATAACATAATACATCATTTATCTTTCCAAATTTTTACACATACTATTTGGATTGCAGATTCTTATGCAAGAAAGCCATAATTTGAAATAGTGTCAAGCATCGATTTTCTTGCTTCTTTATACGTTCTACTACTTGATTCCAGAGGCACTCAATCAGTGCGACATTTGGAACTGTATTGACTGAGAAAGATTTTGAAATTTTAAATAATTATAGATAGGGTTAAAGTGCATGTTAAAAATTATATAATTTTTTGACAAAGAGATGAAACTAAATGCTAGAATTGTAAAGAAAATCAATAAATTATGTTTTGTACTACATTCACATTTTCCAAATAAATTGCTGAGATTTTGGTGCCATTTAAATAAATGAAAAGATTGTCTTTGACATTATGTTAATGGCTCTAAGGGAGATGGCAATGAAAAATGAGCATTTCTGAAGCAGCAAAATGTTGGCTAAAAGGATTCAGAAACTTTTTTCATTGTCAGTACTTAGTCCATATTTGTCCCCAAGAAACAGAGGATAAACAAACAGTGTTTATAATTATATGAAGAAAGAATCATAAAAATCCCAAATGAAATGGTCTTGAATTTGCAAAATCCTCAGCTCACTGACTAGGATGTAGATTTAGAATACACATACAACATACACACACATAAACACACATATGTATATGTGTGTATACATAATGTATATGTGATATAGATTGAGAATATCTATATAATTATAATGTGGATTATTATATTATTTAGAAGATAAATATTATATTTAAACTGTACATAATTTTATATACATATATACACATATATTTGTTAATAAAGTTACAGTAGCTTGAGGTAAATACTATAATTTGGATAATATTAGAGAATTTAAAAATAATTTTAAACCTTTTAGAATATTAAATTTTCCCCAAATTAAAAAAGCTACATATGAAATGTTCACAAATATTTTATTCAAATAAAATAAAATGAAAACAATGAAACAAAAAGGATGATGGAGAACATAAATGTAAGAATAGTGTACACTCAAATGTCTTTAGAGACCATATTGTGATCACTAGTGATCAAGGTAATAGCTCAAGTGGCAAAACATTTGAAAAAGTTGGTGAGTTTTTGAATAAATTGAGCACAATTTTTTGTTGTTGTTGCAATGGTGTTTAAATATTTATGGTAATTCTGCCAAAAGCACTATAAAGATTCAGTGCAATCCCCATCAAGATACCAATGATATTCTTCACAGATATAGAAAAATAAATTCTTAGATTCAGTTGGAAGAATAAGAGACCCAGAATAGCCAAAGCAATACTTAGGAAAATAAAAAAAAAAAAGCAAAGCAGAAGGCATCACAATGCCTGATCCGAAACTATACTACAGAGCTGTTGTTACAAAAAATAGCATGGTATTGGTATCAAAATAGACTTGAAGACCAATGGAATAGGACAGAAGATAGAGAGATAACACAAATCTATAGCCATTTGATATTTAATAAAAATAACAGAAATATATCTTAGAAATATCCTCAAAACAGACTTAAGACCCAAATGTTTTCTCTGATAGGTGGAAGCTAGAGTATAACCTAAGATAGGAGAGAAGTTAGCTAAGTTTAATTAATAAACCCACCAAATGTGACATTTCACGTAAGCTGGGGGAACAATAACTGTGAATGTGGGTGGAAAAAGGAGGAAGTGAGGCAAAGAAGGAAGGGAAAGGCAGTTATCAATATGACTGGGAACACTGGACTCCCATGAGAAGCCAAATTATACACAGGCAGGTAGAGAAGCTCAGAAAATTAAAAAATTTATATACATGCATATGCTCATGTCTATCTATAGCATGGGGGTATTAAGCAGAGATATGAGATGAGAGAATGAATGAAGAGGGGGAGATCCTGGACTAGGATTGGTCTTAATTTACATTGTCAATATTTATGTATGCATGAATATGTAATAATGATTCCCTACAATATGTAAGACAATGTCGAACAAAAAATAAAGATAAAATTATTTATCTTGGATGAAATTCAGCCTTTACAACAAATGGTTCTGGAAAAACTGGACAGCCATATGCAGAAAAATTAAATTGGACCTGTATTTCTGAAATTGAAATGGATCAAAGACCTAGGAATTAAACCCGATTCCTACAACTGGTAGAAGAGAAAATAGGATAAACACTCCATCATATTGGAAATTGCATCAACTTCCTTAACAAGATGCCCATAGCACAAGAAATGCAACCAAGAATCAATAAGTGGGATGCTATTAAACTAAAAAAGCTTCTGCACAGATAAGAAATCAATTAAGAACATGAAGAAAGAACCTACAGAATGGGAGAAAATCATGGCCAACACCTCCAACAGGATTCTAATACCCAGGATATACAAAAACTCAAAAAGTTTAATACTAAAATCATAAATAACCCATTCAATAAATGAGCAAAACAGCTAAACAGAATCTTCTCAGCAGAGGGAAATGTAAAAGGCCAATGAATATATGAAAAATGTACAATATCTCTAGTAATCAGGGAAATGAAAATCAAAACTTCATTAAGATTTCATCTCATTCCAGTCAGAATGGTAAACAAGAATACAAACAACAATAACATGCTGGAGAGGGTGTGGGGATAAAGGAACCCTTATACATTCTTGATGGGACTGCAAACTAGTCCAACCACTCTGAAAGCAGTATGGAGACTCCTCAAAAGATTAGGGACCAGCTATCCCAATCCTTAACATTTTGCCAGAAGATTTAAATTGTGCATATTACAGTGACACAACTATATCGATGTTTCTAGCAGCAAAAATCATAATAGCTGAATTATGGAATCAATCCAGATGCCCATCATTTATGTACACACACCATAGTTTCTTAGTCTCTTGGTCCTTATATATACCATGGAATTTTATTCAGCTATTTTAAAAAAATGAAATCATGGCCTTTGCTAGTAAATGGATGGAGATGGAGAAAACCATGCTAATTGAAATTTGCCAAACCCAGAAACTCAAGGGTTGAATAATTTTCTCATATGTGGAAGCTAGAGTACAATGTAGGAAAGAGTGACAACAGTGTTTAGACAGCAGACTCATCAAACACAGATTACAGTCAAACTTGGTGTAACCTTGCAGACCAAGGATCGGGGCAGGGGGTGAGTTGATGGAGAAAGGGAGGAAGGTGAAGGGAGGAGGAGAAGGTGGGGTAAAGGAGGTTATATGATATGTGTATATATGAAAGTGTATTAACAAACCACTTTAATAGATAAAATTATAATGAAAAAATAAAATCTTGTAAAAAACGAAAGGGAAAAAGAATTTTTATGGTATACAAATCTAAAGAATTCTAAACAAATCTAAACATTTTTTTAAGACAAACTCACAATTTGACAGAAATTTGTAAGATAAAATAAAAATTTATGCAACAAGAATATTTCTTACATTTTGTCATATTTTTAATTTGACATAAAATGGTTCATTTCTGAATTTAAATTTTAATTTCTATTGAAACAGAAGTTTTCACACATTCAAAAACTTAATAATTGCTTAAAATATAGAGATTTGAAAGTATTATATAATTGAGATTTTGAAATGAGATATAACTTACATAAAATCCTTTTCTTAATATTTTTATTTATGCATTATAATTCTACATAATGGTGGCATTCATTGTGACATATTGGTGGTAGGTGCACAGAAAATATTTTGGTCAATTTAATTCCACAGTACCCACTCTTTCCAGTCTTCCCTACCTCTGCTTCCCTGCTCTGCTAATCTCCATTCTATATTGATGTGAAGATATCACTTTTTTTTTACATTGATATGAAAACATCACTTTTTTTCCTCTTTTCTCTCTAGTTTGCCCATATGAGATAAAACATATGACCCTTGACTTTGTACATCTGGTTTATACATAAAATTCCATGTATTACTAGTTTTGCAAAAATGAAATCAAGGAAATAAACATATGGTAAAACCTATAAATAGATAAGAATTACCTGTGACCTTAGTCTGTCAGAAAAAAATTGGCATTCCAACAAAAACTGGTAGATATTCTTATTAATGATCAAATCTAGTTGTTTTCATAATTTTGCCAGCCTTTGTTCATATAATCAAAGTTTGCAAGATATTCCTTCTACTTTTCCATTGTGAAGGCAAGTCTGTCAAGGTGGGAAGATTAAAGCATAGTGTTTAATTGCTAGTTTATTTTGCAAATTTTAACAGGTATTTTAGCAAATTTTATTGAAACTTTGGCTAGAGTCTTGCCCCAGATAAAAGTATGAAGATGCATTTGCTTCTGAACTTCTTTTTCCTATGAAGTCTGAAAGACTGGATTTATCTGACTTATTTATGAATTATATATCATCCTCTTAACTGATGCAAAGATTTTGTTTCAACAGTTTTTCCTTCTCATTCTCCCTACATAGTAATTTTTTTAGTTTCCACATTATCACTTCTGTGGGACCCCAAAAAGTGGAACTCTTTCTCATGTTACCAAAAAGAAACCTCTCTTTACTGCACATTTATTTTATTTTATTTTATTTTTTTAAAGAGAGGGACAGTGAGAGAGAGAGAATCAATTTTTATTTAGTTTTTCATATGGCTTTCATTGCTACAAGACTTCACTGTGTACTTGGTGCTGGGTTTGAACTCGCATGCTAGCAAGCGCCAAACCACTGAGCCACAACTCTGGTCCCCTGCACATTCTTTTATAAAGCATCACTCCGTTATACTTCTCCCAATCTCAATAAATCCTTTTGAAAGAGTTATTTACATTATTTTTGACACAAATTGTTCTACTCCCAACACCTATTTTCCTCAACCATGTACTTGTTCTCCATTTTTCATCCTGTGATATTTTTATAATTTCAAATATGCTACTTAGTTCAATGTGTTTATTTGTATTTCCCTGAAAAAACATGACTCTCATGATCCCAGGGGTCTTTGCTCTATGTGGCTTACTCATGGTTACCAAGGGCATATAAAGTTGATCAAAATAAAGCAGGAGCTGAATATTTGTTGAAAAATTAATAGAGGGATTCTTTTTTAAAGCTAGAGGGAGAGGGAGAGATGGAAAGAGAGAATCAATTTTATTTTTTCACCTTTTTTCTGTTTCTCAGACAGTTAGTTGTGTATGTGGTGCTGGGGATTGAACCTGGGTCCTTGCCCATGCCAGGCAAGAGCTGTAACTGCTGAGCCACCGCTCCATCCCCAACAGAGAGATTCTTGACCTTCCCTGCTTCCTTGGCATCTGGATATACTTTGTCAATATTTACTTCTAATTTCTGTTTAGTCTGCCTTTCTCTGTCTGACTGCCAATGATTTCCTCTAAGTCCACTATGGTATGTTGCCTCATTTGAAGAGTTTCCTAAGTGTCCTTGCTGTTTGGTCTTACCTTCTTCTCATTCTATCTAAACATAGAGTGTGAATGTGCTTTCTAAAACACAGGTGTAATCAGATAATCTCCATACATAAATACCCCAATTACCCTTCATAGACTAAAATCCCATCCTAAGTTTTACGACATGGGTCCCCCTCCTGTCTCCAGTCTTATCTGTCACAACTCCCATTTTCCAACCACTTATATTCTGGTGAACTGAAAAGGTTTAGTGATCTATATGTTTTACTCTCTTCTATACCCCCGTGTGCGGAACTCTTTCTATTAGAAATGCCTCGCTTTGCTGTTGTAGTTAGAACTTCAGAACTCAATTTAGAAGTCAGTTCCTTTGAACACCCTTTGCTGACTCCTATCCAGTAATTCTGAGGACCTTTCTATTGACAGCAGTGACACCTATATTCACTTTTTTTTTTCTGAGACAAGATCTCATTATCTTGCCCAGGCTGGCCAAAAAAACTAGTCTCAGGCAATCTTTCTGCCTGGCTTCCAAGGAGCTGCAACTACAGGCAAGCACCAACACACCCCATTGTTTTCTCTTGTTTTAGTGCTTGTTACATTACTACCTATTTCCTAAATTATCTCTTGATCTTATTAAATAATAACTTTTTTGATCAGTTCTTTTTATATATCAATGACATTAGAATATACCATGATGTAATTATGAAAGCATGGAATACAGTTTTTCAAATTCAGTATAACTTATTTGAACTCTAAATTGTAAATACTTTATCAGCTCTCCTTTCTTATGAGCCCATTGAGTTTGGTACAGCCTCATTTCTTGCTTTTGAAGAGAAGGGAGTTTCATGTGTTCTTTTTTTCCTTATTGTTGTTTATTATAAAATAATTTACAAGCAACTTACTACCTTTAGTAATTCAAACAGTGGACCACATTTCTTCTGACAGCAGTAGGTTAAAAATAAAATCAGCTCACAGAATTTTCCTGTCTTACCTCTTATCTGGGGATGAGACTTGGTCATTAAACCAGAGAGGCAACTCCGGAGATAATTTCAATCAACTCTTTTGTGATGAGAGCTTGTAAGGTACGGTTGAATGTCAAAGTCAGTCATGTCGGATGCATTCTTTCTGACATTGTCCATGGCTGTCATAGGAGCACTCTGCTCGCTGGTGGCAGACTCCAGGGAGCATTAGATGATGCAGGTGAGACTGCACTCTTGGCAACTTTGCTGCACATCAGTGTCAATATCATCGTAGATGCCCATACTCTCAGCATTTGCAATGGTATTAAGAGGAAAGGTAGGCTTTTCTTCTGTCCTATAGGACATTACAGACCTGATTTGATTAAAGATGACAGAGCCTCCATCAACCACATATCCAGAATTTAGTAATTCAAAAGCATGACCAATGTATCTCCTAAAGTAGGGGGCTGTCTTCCCACATCTTTGAATGCCACCAAAAACTGATCAGCATGAGTCCTGTGAAGTATGCCTCTGGTTTTATCACCAACTCCAACAAGCATAACTTCTTTCCCAGTTGCTGTAGGGTAGTCAACTCACTTTTCATCTGTTTGGCAATCAAGGAATGAACAGTACCATAAAGTTCTTCTTGTCTTCAGGAGACTTTTCACACAGACCCAAAGATCCTATCCCATATACTTGGGAAGGTTTCAACTCCCTCTCGGCTGGGGCACACTTTGCTGTTGCTACCATTTTCACAGACTTGGTAATTCTGGGGATGTTTTTGATTGACTTTAGTCACCTGGCAATATCTTTCAGAGTTGCTATGCATTGAACTTGGATCCATTACAGCTATAAGGCCCAGGCTGACAGCCCAGTGATGTGCACACAAGAGAACGTGGTGGTGGTGGAGTTTCATGTGTTTTGACTGTTAATGTATTCCAAGCCACTAAAATAGTCCACGTCACATAGTACTCAATAAATAGATTTGAGAAATAGAAAATTATCTATAGTATCGTATGGAATTTTATAAAAATTAAAAAGTTATTGTATTCAGTATGATAATAGTATTATTATTTTTAACTCCTGAAGATTTTTCTGGAAAACTGAATGGAATGCTTGCACATTGAAATGTGTGTACCTTCACATCAGTCTTTAGAGAGACAAATTTTATGTCAAAGCAATTTGAAAAGAAAAGTCAGAGAGACTGAAATTACAAACCATTTGAAGGAAGCATAATTTTTAAGTGAGAACTGGGAACTGGTTTGCCTGGAGCCTCTTCCTCTGGAGAACTGAAATCCGTGCTACCCTTTTAGTGGCAATGCTCTCTGCATCCCTAGTTTTATCTGTGATTCCTGCCATATGGTCAGTATTCAGTACCTACCAATGAAAAGAATTTTCTTAAATTGTCTAATTGGGAAGGTACTCTGGAGAGAGATAACGGTAGTTACATTAAACAGGAATATTACACAGTAGGAATATAAGACTAAGATGCTGTATTTGGATTTTCATGAGCAAATTATTTAGCAGCCTTGACATATTTCCTCAATGCCCTATAATACCAAATATTTGTGATATGGAAGCAACAGTCACATTTTCCTTTTTTAGTTACATTTCTTTTTTTTTTTTTTTTTAAAGAGAGAGGGACAGTGAGAGAGACCGAGATAGAGAGAAACAACTTTATTTAGTTTTTCACATGGCCTTATTTGCTCCAACACTCAGTTATGTACGTGGTGTTGGGGTTTGAACCCGGGTCCTCGTGCTTTCTAGGCAAGTGCCAAAACCACTGAGCCACCGCTCCAGCCCTATTAGTTACATTTCTTAAACACTGGAATATATATATTTAACGAAAATTCCTGGAACAGCTTTTTGCTGTGAAGCCTGGATGTATTGCAAAATGTCCTTCTAAGTATTGCTGAATTTCTACAAATGTTTACATGTTCGGTTTTGCTCTTTTTTCCCTAAAATGTGAGTTGTACATGCCCTTGAGAGCATAGGATGCTTAGATCATTCTCCCACAAAGAAAACTGAATCACAAGATGATGGTGAAAGGAAACACCTGTTAGCAACCCTTCTGTCAGACTCTGCAACACATTGACCAAACTGTATCAAAAGCTTATTATCTTTTCATACAACTGGCCACAGAAAAGTTGACCCTAGATAAAAGACCTCCTAAGTGAATTTCTTTTTTTTACATTAGATGAGGTTTGGAGGAGATAATCTGCTGGAGTGCCTTTCTGAGGATGCATAATGCTATTACCAATATTTTTAGAGCATAGAATAAGCATAGCAATTATTCTGTAATTTCTCCAAAAATTATGAATGCAGACTATGCTGAGCAGCACCATGAGAGGGAAGCAGCTCAAAAATCATAAGAAAACAGAAATATAAAAATATCTAACAGTTGTTGATAGACTGTGACTCTCCCTTTCAGAGAGCCATTTTAACATGGAATACTTAAAAAGAACATTCTTGTGCTTAAATTTTTTTTTCTAGGATTCAGGGTATTAAAGGAACCCAAATATAGCCTTCACAATTTCAAATATGACAGACTCATGAGAAAGTACAGGAAAATAATCAGAGAATGTGAGAAGGACCATAGAACACAAATAGACACAAGTAGTCTATCATCCAGGTTACCATAATTGCACACATTTTTCTACATAAGAAAGAAAGCAGGGAAATGACTTGCCTAGGGTCACAGAGCTACTGAACACCTGAGCTGAGACAGACAGTTTAGCAGGCTCTGCTCTTGACTATTAAGCTGATATGCTTTCCCAAGGCTGAATTGTACAAAATCAGTGTACAAAGTAGAGAGTGAAAGATACAAGAATTATGATGAAAAAAGGTATTGAAGAGACCAAGCTCCTAATCTTAATGACTGGGGATTGTGAGTTCAAGATCAGTCTTAGAAACTTTGCATGAACTCGTCTCAAAAATAAATAAATAAATAAAATTAAAAGAAGGCTTTTGTTGATGTAGCGTGTTGGCAATGCATTCCTGTGTTCAATCCCCAGTACAAAAGAATCATCATCATCGTCACCATCATGTTGAGGAATACTGTTAGCATGAAAAAAACAGACTTTGTGTTTTGACATGAGGTTGAAAAAGACTATTGAAAATTTTCTGTGAGTTTCATTAATGAGCAAGCAGAAAAGTATACCCAGAAAAAGTGCTCTCAAAACTAAAAAATTTAAGACTTTAGCAGTAGACAGCTTCAATTCCCACTGTTAAGAAATGAATTAGGAATCAAATCTAACAGACAAGACCCAGAATAAGGAGGGTCCCGAAAGGTCTGCCTCATGACTCTACTATCCTCATGTTATGGAGCAAAAAGAGGAGTGGCCAGAAGGACAATAACATATGACAGATTCTTACTGTAGTGTTCTCACGTGTTGGAGAAGAATAATTGAGAATTTATTTCTTGCTTTTGTTCCAAGCAAACAAAAGAATAATTAGAAGGAGGGTGTACTGGCACATACCTATCCTAGCTACACGGAGGCTGAGGAAAGTGGACTGATAGTTTGAGACCAGCCTGGACAACTTAGTGAGACCCCATCCTAATACAACAAAAAGGATACATATAATGTATATTATAGAAAAACAGGTAGATAAATATAGAGATATAAAATCTGGCTCTGTGAATCCAGATATATGAGCATGCATGTATGTGTGTGTGTGTGTGTGTGTGTGTGTGTTTTGTACCTATAAATTTTTAAAAACATGATGCTCTACAAAAACAAATAAATCAACCAAAAGAATTTAATACTTTTAAGAATCTAAAGTAGTCATCTTTTGCCATTTAAAATTTTAAACAACTTAAATATTCTTTACTCTTTGTAATCAGCAAAGTAAAATTGTGAAACTGAGTTTGACATCAAAAGAAAATTGGGCCATTTGCTACTTTCCTTCATCCAAAGTCTAGATCATGAGAATTCCTCTCCAGGGATTTGGTGCAGATGGGGAAACATATGCCAAGGTATTAACGCTTACATGAAGAAGCAGAAAATATCAACAAACTGTTGTTATTAGATTAGAGGAAAGAGCTTTGAGGAGAATTTCCTGAGTCAGTCCTTTTTAAAGTGCACTTTGTGTTTCATTTTGTTGTGGTTTGTTGATTTTTTTGTTTGTTTTATTACATATAGGTAGGCATGGAGCCATGACTAAAAAAAGACAACTAATTTGATTTTGCAATATTTATTGACAAAATATACTGTTTTGTTTAATCTCTAAAGTTAGTCAATATGTGAAAGAAGTTACACATCTTTTGAAAAGATAATTATTTTTGAAAGAATGTTTTTTTCAAAAAATTCTATCAAATATATTAGACTGTGCAGAAAAGAAAGATTTCCGATTTCTATATGTATCTCCTGAAAGATACATATTTCTTTTCTATGTCAAAACTATGTTTCTAAGTAATAAAAGAAACTATATCCTTACAAAGAATTATGCTCAGCTTCCTGTGCTATCTTTTCATTCCTGAATGTTTTGTTCACTAATGTCAGCATCAGATTTAAGTTAACAGAAATTTCTGAATTATGCAAAAAGACAGGAAGGAAGGTAGGAAGGCAGCAAGAAAACAAAGAAGAAGAGAGTACCATCTTATGACATTCAGAGTCATGATACAGACACAAAACCTCTGTTAGAAAGTCTATATTATGTGCTTTTATACTGGCAGGTGTTATGCTTCTCATTTTTCTTTCTTTCTCATTGAGACATGGACTATATAGGTAGGGATCCATAAATTGTAAATTTTTAATAACATGCTTTTACTTCTTTCTTCTGGTCATAAATATAAAGATAAAAACATTGCTTCTAATAAATGGTTTATGGAACTAAACAGGGGGCTGGAATGGTGGATCAGTGGTTTTAGTGCTTGCCTGGCATGTGTAAGGTCACAGGTTTGAACTTCAGTACAAAACAAAGTGTTGTAGTAATGAAAGCCATGTGAAAAACCAAATAAAATTGATTATCTTTTACTTTCTCTCACTGTTCCTCTTTCTTTAAAAAAAAAAAAAGCCAGTAAATTCATGAGAAAGTGTTCTAGCAATAAGAGAAATGCAAATCAACACTGCACTGAAATTTCACCTCACTGCAATCAGATGGCAAAAGTGAAGAATATGAACAATACCAGATGCTAGAGGGTTTTGGGAGAAAAAAAGAACACTAATACCCTGTTGGTGGGACTGCAAACTGGTACAGTCACTCTGGAAAGCAGTGTGGAAACTCCTCAGGATATCAGGGATGGAACCACCATTCAGCCCAGCTATCCTACTCCTCGGTATTTTCCCAGAAGAGGCAGAATTGGCATACTACAGAGACATGGCTACACCAATGATTATAGTAGCTCAATTTACAAAAGCTAAACTATAGAATCAACTCAGATGCCCCTCACTGGATAAATGGATCCAAAAACTGTGGTATACATACACAATGGAATTCTGCTCTGCTATTAAAAGGAATGATATCATGGCTTTTGCAGCTGAAATGCATATAAATGGAAACATCATGCTGAGTGAAATATCCCAAACACAGAGACTTAAGGGGTAAATGTTGCCCCTCATATTTGGAAGCTAGAGTAAAACCTAGGATAAGATAAAAGTTAGCTAACTTTAATTAATAAACCCACCAAAGTTGAAATTTCAAATAAGCTGGGGGAATCATAGCTATGAAGGTTGGGGGAGAAGGGAGGAGGGGTAGGGACAGAGGGAAAAGGGAGATTATCAATTTGGTTGGGTACACTTGACTCCCATGAGAAGCCAAACTATACTCAGGCAGGCATATAAACTCCAAAATTCCAATAATTAATATACATGCATATGCTCATTTCTATCTGTAACATGGGAAAATTACAGAGAAGGCATGATATTGGTGGATGGGTAAAAAGGGGAGTTCCTGGACAAGGATCGGGCTTAACTTACTTTGTCAATAACTATGCATACATGCATATGTAACAATGATTCCCTCCAATATGTAAGACTAAGTTGAACCAATAAAAATTATTTACTGTAATTAATAATGAAAATCCTAATGAATTTTTCTTCACCAACTTTTAAATGTTTCTTCAGAGTCACTGAATTTCAAGGAAAATTTTTATTTTATTACAAATCAATAATATTTATGTTTGCCATTTTTTGTTGCTGTGACCAGAAACCTGAGAGGAACAATTTAGAAGAGGAAAAACTTATTTTTGCTCACAGTTTCTGAGGTCTCAGGCCATGGTCTGCCAATGCTGTTGGTCTGGGTCCAAGGTGAGGCAGAAATGCATGGCAGAAGGGTGTGGAAGAGGAAACGCATTCAGATCATAGCAGCTAAGAAAAAGAGAAAAGGAGAGGACAAGGCGATAAGGTATAATCCCCAAGGGCATGACCCCAGTCAGACCTCACCTGCCTGGAGTTAGTTACCACATACTATAGTAGTGCTTTCAAATCACTAATCTATCAAATGGATCTATCCACTGATTAAGTCACGGATCTCACAATCCAACCATATCAATTCTGAACATTTCTGTATTAACACAGATGTTGGGGGACACCTCAAATTCAAAGCATAATATTTATAGCAATAAATGCTGCAAACAAGTTCTTTCTTAACTTTTATATGCAATCAGACATGTACCTTAATAAAAGCTTTTTTGCAAATATTTTGGCAAATTGAATGCAGTTATATATTAGATGAAGTCGGATTTTAAGCATTAATTTTGTTCAATGTGATAGTTACTTTTAGTGTGCAAAATAAAAGTTTAGAATGTAAGAAAAAATGTTTACCCAGTAGTTAACTATTTACATGATGAAACTATTGGTGTGATGTTCATTTTAAATCACTTTAGAAAGGAATCTTTAAAGAAAAATAGCTTAAAAATGACAAATTATCCATTAATTGTTATAATTGTGTTGTTTACATTCTTTTGTGTAATAAAAAGGTCTGTGACAAAAAAATTGAAAATGAAAAATTAAAAATGTGTTATTTTTATTAAACATATTCTAAAGAAAATTAAATTCTTATAACTAAATTTATTATTATTATTTCAAAGGTAGGTGAGTCTCTACATTTTAATACTGGAGGAGTTTTCTTCATCATTTCTACATCAGTATATCCTCCTTTAATGGCCAACTAAATTTAGTTTTCTTAAATTTATTTTTATTTTTATATTTTAAAATTTTATGTCAGAGTTGTTGTACAACCATAAATACATGTTAGTAACAATATATGTCCCAAATCCTAACCCATATATAATATATATATAAAATATATAATATATATATATATTTGTGCATTTTCAATAATTAAATTATTGTATAAGTATTATTTGGCTTCTTGGAAGAGTAAAGAGTAAGCTACACTATTGATTTACTGCCTATATCTCTCCCTATCTTACTTCCCTCTCTCCTCCCTCACACCATTTCCTTCTTCCCCAAATATCTATGGTTCCCTAGATTATGTGTAGCTTCTACTTTGATGAATCTAGTACATGACCTTGATCTTTCACATAAGCCTGAATTTTGCTCTAGCCTCCACAAATGAGGGAAAATATTTGACACATGAGTCTCTGGGTTGGGTTAATTTCGTTCAGCATAATTTCTTCATTGCCATTCATTTACCTTCAGATGCCATAGTATCATTCTTTATAACAGTTGAGTAGAACTCCATTTTACATATACCACAGATTTTGGATCCATTCATTCAGTAACAGGCATATGGTAGTAAGTTATGTGTAGATTTAAGAGAAATATACGATGAATGACATCAAAGATCAAAAGAAATATTGATCCTGAAGTGAATGAGATAACCTCTAAATTAAATTAACTTAGAAAATATAATTCTTTTTTTATTAGATGGATATAGAGATACAATTGAGGGGGAAACATTATCAAACATTCAAGAACCATTGTATATATACTTAGTTATCCAGGGCTAATGCCATATCATGGATGCCTAGCTTGTGTTTCCCCTGTTGCTGTTTCCCCCAGAAGAACTCCTGAGTTAAATGGACATCTCATGGAGGACAGAGATCTACTTCTGGGATGATTCTCCCATATTCCCACCCTCAAGTCTCCTAGGAGTTCTTCCTACACCCTCCCCACCTGCCCCCTCCATACGCCTCCAAGTATCCTAGGGAGTCATCTCCTTGTTGCGCTGAGAATCATACAATTTGAAGTTCTTATTAGCATTGCCGTCTAACATACTGCTTCCTGATGTATTCTAGATTCCACGGATGAGAGATACCATTCAGCCCTTGAGTCTCTGAGGTTAGGATACTTCACTTAGCATAATTCTTTTCATCTCCATCTATTTGATATCAAAAGCCATAATATCATCTTCTCTAAAGGCCCAGTAGTATTCCATTGTATATAAGTACCAAAGTTTTTGTATCCACTCCTTGAATGAGGAGCATCTGGATTGGTTCCATAATCTAGGTATAGTAAATAGAGCTGCTAAAAACATTGATGAAGCCACATCACTATAATAAGCTGATTCTTACTCTTTTGGGAAAATACCCAGGAGTGGGATAGCTGGGTCAAAAGGTGGTTCCATCCCTAATTTTTTGAGGATTCTCCACACTGCTTTCCATAGTGTCTGAACCAGTTTGCAGTCCCACCAGCAGTGTAACAGTGTTCCTCTTTTCCCACAGCCCCTGCAGCATCTGTTGTTGTTTGAATTTTTCATTTTTGCCACTATAACAGGAGTGAGGTGGTATCTCATTGAAGTTTTGATTTGCATTTCCCTTATAGCGAATGATGTAGAGCATTTTCTCATATATTTATGGGCTTTCTGGACTTCCTTTGGTGAGAAGTTCCTTTTGAGTTCTTTAGCCCATTTATTGATTGGATTGTTTGTGATTTTGGTGTTTACTTTCTTTAGTTCCCTGTATATTCTGGATATTAGCCCTCTGTCCGAGGTGTAGCAGGCAAAGGTTTTCATCCATTCTGTAGATTCTCTCTTGATGCTCTTGATTAGATCTTTAGCTGTCAAAAAACTTTTTAGTTAATTGCATCCCATTCATTTATTCTTGATTTTACTGCTTGAGTCATGGGAGTTTTGTTAAGGAAGTAGATGCCGACTCCTATATGCTGTAATGTTGACCCTACTTCTTTTTCTAGTAAGTTTAAAGTTGTTGGCTTAATTTCCAGATCTTTGACCCATTTTGATTTAATTTTTGTGCAGGGTGAAAGATAAGGATCCAGCCATGTCTACAAATGGCTGTCCAATTTGACCAACACCATTTGTTGAACAGACTATCTTTTTTCCACACTATGCTTTTGCCCCTTTTATCAAATATCAAATAGTTAAATATATGGGGGTTTGTCTCAGGATGTTCTATTTGTTCCACTGATCTTCAGTTCTGTTTTGATAACAATACTATACTGTTTTTGCTACTACAACTCTGTAGTATAATTTCAGGTCAGGGATTGAGATACCCCCTACTTCTTCCTTCCTATAGAGTAATGTTTTGGCTAGTCTGGGTCTCCTGTTATTCCATATGAACTTGAGAATTACTTTTTCTATATCTGTGAAGAATGCCATAGATATCTTGATGAGGATTGCGTTAAATCTGTATAGGGCTTTGGTAGAATGGCCATACTTATTATATTCATTCTGCCTAACCATGGGCATAGAATGTTTTTCCATCTACTCAGGTCTTCTGTAATTTCTGTTTTTAGTGTTTAATAGTATTCTTTGCAGAGGTCCTTAATATCCTTTGTAAGGTAATACCCAAATATTTCATTTTTTTGTAGGAGATGGTGAATGGGAGAGATTTCCTGATTTCTTCTTCTGTGGATTTGTTGCTGCAGTAAAGGAACGCTAGTGACTTACTGGAGCTGATCTTGTAGCCAGGTACTTTGCAGAAATAATCTATAAGCTCTACGAGTTTTCTCGCTGATGATATTGGGTCTTCTAGGTATATCATTTCATCAGCAAATAGAGATAACTTAACTTCCTCTTTTCCTATACGAATACCTTTGATTTCCTTGTCTTGGCTAATAGCTCTGGCAATGGTTTCAAGGACTACTTTGAACAAGAGTGGGGAAAACAGACAGCCTTGTCTCGTACCTGAATTCAGTGGAAATAAGTTTAGTTTTTCTCCATTGAGGATAATGTGGGCTATGTGTCTATGGTAAATGGATCTGACATAGTTAAAGTATCTTCCCTTGATCCCTATCTTTTCCAAAGTTTTGAGCATAAAGTGGTGTTGAATTTTATCAAATGCCTTCTCTGCATCAATTGAGATGATTATATGATTTGGGGGGTTTTTTGTTTCATTTTTTAATTTTTTTAATTGAGAAATTATTATTGAACAACCATAGAAGTTTTTAACAAAATAATATAAAATGTGTATAGATTCTGGATGTTTGATTTACCCCCCAAAAGTGCCTCCGCAATTACCCACCCTTATTCCTCCCTTCCCCTTCCCACAATATCTCTAAAAATGTATTAGGTTGTATAACATTGCACATTATCTGGATTTAAAACATGATAATAGACCACCTTTCTCAATGGCCAGGGTCTAGATACCACCTCCAAGGATGAGTGGATATATTTGACCCTTGGTTCTCTGGGTTGTGCCGATATTACTCAGCATAATTTCTTCCATAGCCATCCATTTACCTTCAAAGGCTGCAATATCATTGTTTCTAATTGCTGTGTAAAATTCCATGGTATATATGTACCACACTTTTTGGATCCATTCATCCAGTGAGGGACATCTGGGTTGTTTCCATAATCTAGCAATAGTAAATTGAGCTGCTATGAACATAGATATTGCTGTGTCACTATAATGTGCTGATTCTTAATCCCCTGGAAAAATACCCAGGAGTGGAATAGCAGGATCCTATGGTGGGCTCATCCCTAGTTTTTTGAGGATTCTCCACACTGCTTTCCAGAGGGCCTGTAACAGTCTGCAGATCCACCAACAGTGTGTTAGTGTGCCTATCTCTCCACAGCCCCTCCAGCATCTATTATTGTTTATTTTCTTCATTTTTGCCATTTTGACTGGTGTAAGGTGATATCTTAATGTATTTTTCATTTGTATTTCTCTGATTCCTAGTGATTTGGAGCACTTTCTCGTGTATTCATTAGCTTTATCAATGTCCTCTGTTGAGAAGTTTCTATTTAGCTCTTGGCCCATTTATTAATTGGGCTGTTTGTGTTTTTGTAGTTGAGGTTTTTAAGGATTTTGTAGATTCTGGATATGAGACCCCTGTCAGAAGAATCATAGTCCATGATTCTCTCCATTTACGTAGGAAACCTTTTGACTCTTCTTATTGTTTTCTTGGCTGTACAAAAGCTTTTTAGCTTTATGGCATCCCATTCACTGATTTTTGACTTTACTTCCTTCACTTTAGGAGACCTGTTGAGAAACTCTTTGCCTACTCCCAAATGCTGAACTGTTGCACCTAATTTGTCTTCCATCAGTTGCAAGGTAACTAGTTTGTTTCCTAGCTACTTGTTCCATTTTGATTTGATTCTCATGCAAGGAGAAAGATATGGGTCTAATCTCAACTTTCTGCAAGTGGCTGACCAGTTTTTCCAGCACCATTTGCTGAAGAAGCTGTATCTCGTCCATATAATATTTTGTCCCCCGTTGTCAAAAATCAGATATTTAAAGATTAAAGGGCTTGTTTCAGGGTCTTCTAATTGGTCTTCTTTCCTATCTTGATACCAGTACCATGCTGTCTTTGTTACTACAGCTCTATAGTATAGTTTTAAGTCTGGTATGGCAAAACGACCTTTTTCATCATTCTTGCTTAGTAGTGCTTTGGCAATTCTAGGTTTCTTATTGTTCCAAATGAATTTGAGAATTACTTTTTGTATGTCTGTAAAGAATGATATAGTTACCTTTATAGGGATAGCATTAAATCTATATAAAGCTTTTGTAGAATCGCCATTTTTATTATATTAATTCTGCCCAACCAAGAGCATGGGACATCTTTCCATCTTCTTAGGTCATCTTGGATTTCATTCTTTAATGACCAATAATTTTCATTGTAGAGATCTTTTTTTAATTCTTTTTAAGTGGTGAATTACATTTATTGATTTGTGTATGTTGAACCAGCCTTATTTTTCTGGAATGAAGCCCACTTGATCATAATGTATTATCTTTTTAATTCACTTTTGTATCAGATTAGCAAAAATTTTTCTAAGGATTTTTGCATCAGTGTTCATCAGGGAAATTGGTCTATAGTTTTCTTTCCTTGACATGTCTTTGTTGGGTTTTGGAGTCAGTGTGATATTTTCTTTATAAAAAGTGTTTGGGAGTGATTCCTCTCTATCAATTTCCTGGAAGAGCTTGTAGAGGATCAGTGTTAGTTCTTCTGTGAAGGCTTGGTAGAATTCTGCCATCTATCCATCCAGACCTGGGCTTTTCTTTTTTGGGAGGGCTTTGATTGCTGCTTCAATTTCGCTAGCTGTGATACTTTGGTTTAGATTTTCAATGTCCTCCTGTGTTAAAGAGTGGATGTCATGTGTGTCCAAGAACTTGTCCATGTCCTCCAGGTTATCAAACTTGGCAGAGTATAAATTTTCAAAATAGATTCTGATAATCTTCTGGATCTTGTATGAGTGTGTGGTGATATCCCCACTTTCATCTTTGACTTTTTTGATTTGCTTCATTTTGTTCTTCCTTTATGAGGTTGGAAAGGGGTCTGTCAATTTTGTTGACTCTTTCAAAGAACCAACTCTTAGTTTTGTTGATAGTTTGTGTAGTTTTTTGTTCTCAATTTCGTTGATTTCAGCTCTGATTTTAGTAATTTCCTGTCTTCTGTTAGATTTAGGGTTGGACTGTTCCTATTTTTGTAGTTGTTTGAGTTGAAGCATAAGGCTATTTATCTGATATCTTTCAAGATTTTTGATGTATGCACTCAGTGCTTTAAATTTGCCTCTTAAGAATGCCTTCATACTGTCCCAGAGGTTTTGGTATGTTGTTTCCTTATTCTCATTCAATTCCAAGAACTTCTTAATTTTTGCTCTCATTTTCCTCCTTTACCCTCCTTCATTTAAGAGGTAATTATTCAATCCCAAGTATTTGAGTAGTTTCTGTTCTCCTGATTTTGATTGCTAAGATCATAGCATTATGATCTGACAGAATACATGGGATTATATCCACTTTATTATATTTGTTAAGATTATCCCGGTGAACTAGGATGTGGTCTATTTTAGAGAAAGATCCATGAGCCGCTGAGAAGAAGGTAAATTCAGCTGTCTTAAGATGGAATACTCTGTAGATGTCTGTTAAGCTCAATTGATTAATAGAGTTGTTCAGATTGGAGATGTCTTTATTGATTTTTTTGTTTTGATGATCTGTCTAGAGTTGATAGTGTTGTGTTGAAGTCCCCCAGAATTGCTGCGTTGAGATCAATGAGGGATTAATGTCCTTAAGTATTTTTTGCATATATTTGGGGGGGTTGTAATTGGGGGCATAAGTGTTAATTATCATTACATCTTCTTGATGGACTGTCACTTTTAGTATGATAAAATGACCCTCTGTCCTTTCTGACAAAGATTAGATTTAGTTGAAAATTTAGATTTAGTTGGAATTAATTTTGTCAGAAATTAGAATCGCTACACCAGCTTGCTTTTTTGGGCCGCAGGCCTGGTAGACATTTTGCTATCCTCTCACTTTCAGCCTGTGTCTATTTTTGAGTGTCAAATGTGTCTCTTGCAGGCAACATATTGTTGGATTTTGTTTTTTGATCCAGTGGGCCATTCTTTGTCTTTTAATTGGGGCATTGAGACCACTCACATTCAAAGTTAGAATAGATATGGGAGGCTGAGGCTCAGACTTTGTAACAATTACAGAGTTTTGTGTCATCTTGGAAATCAATTTGTGTACAATATGATTATTTACTGGCCCTTGTTTAAGTATTTAGGGTATCCTTGGCATTTTCTTCTGAATGGAGAACATCCTTGAGAATATTCTGTAGTGCAGGATTTGTGTTGATGTATCTTGCTAGCTTGAGTTTATCGTTGCAGTATTTAATCTCCCCATCACACTGAAGCTGAGATTTTCAGGATATATTATCTTTGGGTGGAAGTTATTATTTTTCAACACTTGAAAGATATTGTTCCAAGCTCTTCTGTCCTTCATTGTTTGCTCTGAAAAATCCATAGTGATCCGAATTGGTTTGCCTCTGAACGTGATTTGGGGCTTTTCTCTAGCAGCTTTTAGAATTCTCTCCTTCATTTCTCTGTTATTCATTTTGTATATGATATATCTTGGCGAGTTTCTCAATTGATTAGGCCTATTTGGAGTTCTTTAAGCATCTTGGATGTGATATTGCGGATCAATTGTAAAATGAGGGAAGTTCTCACTTATGATTTCACTTAAAAGGTTCTTGAAGCCTCTTGTTTGCTGTTTGGAATTTTCCTCCAGGCCAATGATTCTCAGCTTATTATGCCTCATCTCATCAAATATTACTTGGAAGTTCTGATTATGTAATATAAGCTGTTTATCCTGTTTGTCTTCTTTGAATTCTACATTGTTTAGCCGATCATCATTTTCCAATACTCGTTCTTCAAGAGCTGAAGTTCTTTTTTCAGTGGAGTATACTCTGGTGTTGGTATCTTCCAGTGAAGATTTGAATTGGTTAACCATGTTTTTCAATCCTGATAGCTCGGCTATATCTCTTTTCAAAATGTCTATTTCTTTGTATAACTGATCTTTCATCTCATGGAATTGTTCCCTTATTTCACTGTAGAAGTTGTCTCTCATCTGTTGAAATTGTTCTCTTATCTCTTTCCTTATTTCATTTCTCAACTCTTTGATTGCATTACTAATCATAATGCTGATACAATGTCTTTGGTTTTCATCTGGGGCCCAGCTATGGGGTCCTTGGGTGGAGATCTGTGGGGTTGAGGAGGAGAGTTATTTCCCCTTTTTCCTCATTTTCAGAGTCAGAGAACGAGTCTTGTACTTCAACCTTGTTATTCTTTGCTTCCTTGTGATGGGTAGTTATTTAGTCAATTCAGACCTAAAGGTGCCAGTCTGTTCTGTGAGAACTTGAATGGCTGTAGGTGCAAATACTAGTCTGTTTCAACTGAAACAGATGTGCTGATGACTAGCACCAATAGTAGCAGTTTTCTTTGAGAGAGCTCTCACAATATAATATGATAGCAAGTAAGTACCTGTTTTGAAGTATGTCTATTTCTTCAGATAGTAGGGATTCTCTGAAAGTGGGGAGAGGGAATGATTAGGAAGTCAAGGAGATGAATTGGGGAGGTAAAAAAATCACACCTGCCTTAGAGTAAAGAGGAACTAGGGATTGAGGGGAATAGGTTATTCTATTAGGAATAAGGAAAACATAGAAATGGGGTGAGGGTAGGGTGAAGACTTTGGGTGAGGATGAGAGAAAAATGCTTATATTTAGGGATTACCAGAGTACAGGGGAGGATGAGGGGGCATGGTTATCTTCACTCACCAGAGGCTGAGGCTATTTTGCTATCATAAAATGTTTTCCTGATTGTGAACCACTGTTATAAGGATAGCAGTAGGGTTCAAGAAGACATAGAAAAAGTAGGAGCCAATCACCAATACATACACATGGATAAATATTTACATCCACCAACACCACATTCAGTATTAATTGTAAAGCAAGAAAGAAAAAAAAACCCACAGTAATGTTAAAATTTTAAAATATTATATTCCAGCTGGATCCCCATTTAAAAAAAAAACAAACAAAAAACAAGAGGCAAACAAGAAACAAAACCAGTTGGTAAAGTTCTGAGTATTTCTGCCCCCTAGGTCTGCCCCCTAGGTACCATGGGGGGATGTGTTCAAATCTGTCATCTAGCTGGGGATTCTTTGCAGTTGAGCTTGTGGGGGGAGAAGCAGTTTGGTTAAGTCCAGTGACCTGGTTTTTCTTAGAGGATCTCCTCAAATTTTTCTGTTGCAAAGGGGTATTCAGCCCTCCCTAGGTTGTAATCCTGAGATGGTTGCTTTCTGCCAATCCACACTCTAGATCCTATTGCAGATGAGTTGGTCTCTGACTGATCCAAGGAGAGCTGCCCGCCTGAAACTCGCTTCCTCAGGATCACTGGTGAACCACTCTGCGTGTCTTGTGATCTTCAGAAGTCCCAAGAGCTGTTCTGTGGGGTTGACTGAAACCTGCAAAAGATGGTCCACATTGTGCCAGTGCTTATGTGGTTCTCAGTTGCAAGCAGTAGGGGGCACCCACCTGGAGAGGTCAAGGCCTACATAGCCTTGGCTATGCACAGGGCTCAGATGTTAAGGAGAAGCCTTTGCTGCCCCATATATTCAAAGCTTCCTGAGGCAGATATCAAACAGAGGCTGAAGCAGAGGATCCCTCTTAGAATGCTGTGCCCTGTTGCAGCAAAGCTCTGTTCACAGCCTCCTCCTGTTCGGGCGTGTAGAGGGACAGGCAGAAGGTCGCCAACTGAGAGGTTTCCAAGTTGGAAAGGAGATTCGA